>JASAMX010005038.1:0-25326 GCA_030248175.1 Microlaimidae sp. YZB2_3 | reverse complement strand
TGTCTCAAGCGGGGGGGGGGTGATTTAAAAGTGAAGGAAGGGGTGTCTAAATTTTAAGCAGGCGTTTGTGGCATACATGGAATTGTAAGGGGGGTTGGGATGGGGGGTTAACCCCCTCAAATTCTGAAATGGGGGTTAAACCCCTCCCCCCCCACTCAGAAGTGGGGGTGGGGAGAAAAGGTTTAAGTTTTGAGGTTAAAATGAATGTTTTAAGCAATAAAAAGGGCTCTTTAACCTAAAATTAGCGTTTTTTACATATTTTCCCCTCAAAATTGAAAAACGATATAGGTAAAATGCACTCCAGAAAAAAACGATATGGGTATTTTGCGTTTCTCAAATTTTAACCCCCCCCCTAATCTTCGGTTTAACCCCCTCCCCCCACACACTAAATCAACTTGCCTATGTATGGCAGGGCGGTTATACCCAACCCCCCTCCAAAAAAAACCCGATTATAGTCGACACCCTCCCTAAAAATTGGGGGGTCCCAGTACTAAAAACGCTAAGATGGGGGGTATACCTAAAAATTTTTTGGGACAACCCCCAAATTTCGGGGGTCGGGTATACCCCCCTTCAAAAAAATCTGGGAGGCTGTCCACCTATGGGTCGACCCTCCCCCGTAAAAACCAGGGGGTCTGGACCCCCCTGGACTCCTACCTCCTCCCCCCAAAAAATTTTAGCCTTCCACGGGTTGGACTCTCCCCTAACGGACCAGATCAGAACAAATTTTTTTTTTTGGAGTATACCTTAAATACCCCATTTTTAGCGTTTTTAGTACTTGGGCCCCAAATTTTAGGAGAGGTGTCCTGTGTCCGAAGTACCCCCAAATTTAAGGGGGGATACATGGACAAGTTGGTCCCGAGTGGGGGGGTTAAACCCCAAATTCGGGAAAGGTGGTTAAAATCCGAGAAACGCAAAAAATACCCATTATCGTTTTTTTTTCTTAAGTGAATTTTACCCATATCGTTTTTCGATTTTAAAGAAAAAAACCTTTTTATTGAATTTTTGAGCTTTTTATTGTTCAAAACATTCATTTTGACCTCAAAAATTAAGTTTGGAGGCAGTTAGAAGTCATTTTAAAGACTTTTTTTTATTTTTCCAAAATTGCGGGGGGGGGTTAACCTTTTCTTCCCCCCACTTTTGAGTGGAGGGGGGTTAAACCCTCCTTTTCAAAATTTGGGGGTTTAACCCCCTCCCGATCCCCACTCCCGTGCCTATGTATGGGGGTGTCGGCTATAATCTGGATTTTTGGGGGGTACAACCACCAACCCCCTGGTAACTTATGGTTTTGACTATCGTCGTGTTCCTCCTAGACTCCCCCTCCCCAAAAATCTATGGACCCAATAGAATCACTTTCAGCCACTTAACGTTTAGTAAATATCGGTTATATGTTTTTTACACCTTTCATGGAGCTAGAAAGTTCACACTCAGTTGACGTTCACGATTTCCACCGAGCAAAATGCTAACCCGAATATCCAATTTTAACCGGAATTTAAGCTTTCTTATAAATTAACTTGAAAAACGAAAATGTTTAAAATTACCGTAAAAACAGTGGTTCTGTTTTCAAAAGACAGTTCTTTGTCGTTATTTTCATCCGCCGATGATGCCTAAAAAGAAATATTGTTTTTATACTATTGACTTGTATTGAAAGGCGACAGACCTGTGCACGGTCTGGAAATCCCCCCCCCCGCCAAAAAATGAAAAAATACCCTAAAATTATGACGCCCTTTTTTGACCTACGATGACGCCATCATCGCAAATTTTTTGCAGTTTTTAGCTTATTTCAATGTATTTTAAGCCATTTTAGACCTATTTTTACCTTATTTTTGTTTCTTTTTTTCCGTTTTCCTTCTTTTTTCTCCTTTTTTGTCTTTTTTTTCTTTCCCCCTGCTTGCCCCCCCGTTTCAAAAAAGTTGCTCCACCGTGCCCCCCGTTTTGGAATTGCCCCCCCCCCCAATAAAACCCCGGGGGGGAGTGCACAGGTCTGGGCGAAATCTGTCGTACACAGACAGACTGTAACCTCAGCGATCTCTGCATATGCTCCGAATAGTGGGACGTCGCCCACCAGAGATAGATAGTGCTGAAAAAGACCTACCGAGATCCAGCAGAACAACGTTATCGCAGCCAAGGTCTGGATACTGCAGAATCCTAAATTCTTATCAACACAGGATTGACAGCAACATTTCAAACCTGTGCCCACACTGTATGAAGGGCCCGCATGACACCAAACACCTGTTCAGCTGAACAGCTAAACCCACGGCGCTGAGACCAAAAGGCCTATGGCGACAACCTAAGGAAGCCGTCATATTCTCAGACCCCCAGAATGATGAAGGGGTTGGGCCAACAACAACAACAGATGGGAAACATGCCAGATTTTTTGAGGTATATATATATATATATATATATATATATATATATATATATATATATATATATATATATATATATATA
Organism: Microlaimidae sp. YZB2_3; assembly: GCA_030248175.1. Classification (NCBI taxonomy): domain Eukaryota; kingdom Metazoa; phylum Nematoda; class Chromadorea; order Desmodorida; family Microlaimidae; species Microlaimidae sp. YZB2_3. The sequence continues at coordinate 22,878 of JASAMX010005038.1, read as the reverse complement.
TATATATATATATATACAATATATACTTGACAAGGCTTGGCCGCGGTCCAAACATAAGTTTTTGGGTCCCCCTTCTCCCAAGCCTCGAAACTTTGTACGTGCTTTTGAAAAAAATCTAGGGGCCCCCTCCCGCCAAAATTTAACATTTTTTTAACCCTGATCCTTCTTTAGAATTTTAAATCTCACCAACCTCGAGAAACTTTTTTTTATCTTAAACTTTTCTCTAAAAACATGAATTTTCAACACAATTTATGCATAGACCTAGGAAGCACCACCTCTCCCTCCCAGAATTCAAAGTGCGTACCCGGGGTAATCACTACCATAGGTGTTTTTGGGGGGGACAGAAAGGTTCACCCCCCCCCTAGAGCCAAAATTTTGGACCTCCTCTAGAAAAAATCCAGGGCTCCCCTCCCCCACAAAGCTCGAGAGCGGTCCGGCCTGACTCCCCTCCCTCCCTCCCATAGGTGGGCAGGGGGGGTGGGGGGTTATACCCCCCCAAATTTTCGGATTTTGCCGACACCCCCCTTAAATTTGAGGTACCCGGGGACACCCCCCAAATTCGCCTCCCAGAGAAAAATTTTTAAGCGTTATAAAAGGGCTAAAAAAATTTTCCGCGCTTCGCGCGGAGTGTTTATTACCTTGTTTATGTCATATACTTCATTTTTTCTTTTATTATTCAAAAACATTAATTAAACATTATTAACCTTTTATTACCTAACGTTTTAAACACCTGTTTTAAATGTAAAAGGATAAAAAACCTTAAATTTTGTAATAAACGACATTTGGAATTAAAATTTCTAGTGTATTTTTAGCGCCTTAAATTAAAAATTTTCTCCTCAGGGGGTATTCTGCCCCCCCGGACCTCCCCGACAAGGGGCTCTGCCCCTTGGCCCCGCTGGGGGGGTGAGGCCCCCCAGACCCCCCATCACTGGGGGGCTGCCGCCCCCCCGACCCCCCTTCAGGATTAGTATTTCCCCCCCCCAGACCGCCCCTCCCCCCACCTGAAATTCTGGGCACGCCAACGCCACTGTTCTAGACCCCCCAAATTTTTCCTTGGCAACCTAAAAGAGGGGTTGAACTCCAAATTTTCCCTTTGCCGACCCAAAAGGGAGGTCTTGACCCCCCTGGCTTTGGCTATGCCAATGTATGTACCTATATAACTTTTAATTAAATATAAGATTATAGATTAAACAGTTTGTGATACTTGACTTTATAATCAAGACAATATAATTACTATTCTATTATTACGTAATTATTAAAAAAAACTATGATTTCTAATCTAATTCTAAGAATATATAAACACATTATTATTAAAAGAATTAAAAAATAAAATTTATAAGTTGCAATAAGGTTTTATTTTAATTTTACACAGTTTTAAAGTATTTATAAGCTTGTTTTACGTTTTTTACGCGTTTAAAGCTCATTTTAAGGCAGCGCGGAAATATTGGGTACACCCCCCTCAAAATTTGGGTCTTGCCAGACACCCCCCTAAAATTTGACCCCCCCCCCAAAATCCGAGAGGCTGCCCACCTATGCTCCCTCCTTCCCGACCAATTTGGTAGTATATTTTTTATTTACTGTCAAAAACACGGTTTTTTAGCTAAAAACAGTGTTTAAATACACTTTTTAAGCCTAAATAAGCTGTTTTAGTACAAAAAATTCAATATTAGACTCAAAAACATTTAAATTATTGAGTTAAAAAAATTTTGTTAAAAATTGGACCTCCCCCTCGTTCATCCTTTCTTGCCCGGGGGGGACGGAGGCCCCGGGAGGGGCCAACCCCCCTGCACCAATTTTGGCCTTCCCCACTGCCCGGGATGGACAACCCCTAGCGCCTATCACTCACTACCCCACCCCTTCTCCAACCTAGCTGCCGGTACTGTGCTCACCTACAAATGCATAAAAAATCTAAAAAAAAACTATTTTTAGCTTAAATAAGCTTAAAATCATTTATTTTAGAAACAGAACTCCGGAGCTCTCTCCAATTTAAATGCCCCGAGCTCCGGAGCACCGTATTGTCGGGTAGGAACATCACTAAAAATATTATGCACTACAACCTGAAGAAAACTGACAGACGAGTAAACCGTGGGCGGCTCCGCGAAAGGATCTTCCAATTCGCTACCACTGCTGCTGGAGATCTCCAATTGATTCCGGAGATCTTCGCAAATTTTCTCCGTCTGGGCCACCAGTTCCCTGGCACTTAAATCGCTTACGTAGCCGTCCTCCGGGCTTCCTGCATTGTAACAGAAAAATTAGCGACGCTACAACAAAGCATACATGCGCAACTTGGTCCGGAGTGGAGGGGTTAAATCCCGAATTAGGGGGGGGGGGGTTAAAATCCGAGAAACTCAAAATACCCATATCGTTTTTTTTTCTGGGGTGCATTTTACCCATATCCTTTTTCGATTTTAAAGAAAAAAATAGGTAAAAAAACGCTAATTTTAGGTCAAAAAGTCCTTTTTATAGCATTTTTGAGCTTTTTACTGCTTAAAACATTCATTTTAACCTCAAAACTTAAGTTTGGAGGCGGTTAGAAGTCATTTTAAAGACTTTTTTCTTTATTTTTCCGAAATTGGGGGTTAACCTTTTCTCTTCCCCCCCACTTCTGATTGGGGGGGGGGCGTTAAACCACACTTTTCAGAATTTGGGTGGGGTTAACCCCCTCCCGTGCCCATGTATGCTACTAAGACACAAAGAGTCGCAATTAGTACAAAAATCCACTTACTTTGAGTCATAACGTTTATAACAGTTTGATGTTAAAGTTACAGTTTTTAACTTGTCAGGACCAACTTGCCTATATTTTTATCTTAATTTTTAAGTATTTTACGACGATTATTACTCAATATATCCGGTAACAAGGTTATAACCATAGATGTTTTTGGGGGAGGATAGAGGTGTCCACCCCCCCCCCCTCCCCTAATAGAGGCAAAATTTCGAACCCCGCCCCCCCATAGAAAAAAATCCAGGCCCCTCCCCCCCCCAAAGCTCGAGAGCGGTCGGGACTGATCCCTTCCCTAGCGAGGCTGACCCCCCTCCCTCTTATTTACTGTCAAAAATAAGTTTTTTTAGTTAAAAACAGTCTTTACATAGACTTTTTAGACCTAAATAGACTGTTTTAGTATAAATTTCAATATTAGACTTTAAAACACTTAAATTATTAATTTAAAAAAACTTTGTTATAAAATCCAACCCCCTTGAGTCAGGAATTTTGTTGTTGTTGTTGAACCTCTTTTATACTCTCTAACAAAATGGCAAACAAAGTTGACAAACACAGACCTGTGCACTGCCCCCGGGGGTTTTATTGGGGGGGGGGGGGCAGGGTAATTCGAAAGGGGGACGGGGGGCAACGGGGGGGCAATAAAACGGGGGGGGGTGAGTAGCATAGGTGAAAACGGTCCGGGAAGCTGGTGGGAGGGGGGGGGGGTGTGTGGTTAAGGGGATTTTTGTCTAGGAGGGCCCAAAATTTCGAGGCCATGGGGGGGTGGGTGAACCCCACCCTACCCCCCCCCTTTCACCTACGGTGGGTAGTCTAATAATATTAGACTATCCACTATTATGTACGAACGATTGTTCAAAGCTAATTTTAACCATTCAAGACTATTTTTAAACGATGTTAAACTCGTTTACAACGGGGCAGTGCAGGCTATTATTAAAACAACACGAAAAGACCGTACCTGCAGACATGTGCACTGCGCCCCCCCGGGGTTAAAAAGGGGGGGGCAATTCCAAAATGGGGGGGCACGGGGGGGCACTTTTTTTGAAACGGGGGGGGGTAATAAAACGGAGGGGCAAGCAGGGGGGAAAGAAAAAAAAAAGAGAAAAAAAGGTGAAAAAAAGAAGGGAAAAGGGAAAAAAGTGACAAAAAAAGCGGAAATAAGGTAAAAATAGGTCTAAAATGGCTTAAAATACATTGAAATAGGCTAAAAACTGCAAAAAATTCGCGATGATGGCGTCATCATAGGTCAAAAATGGCGTCATATTTTTAGGGTATTTTTCATTTTTTGGCGGGGGGGGGGGGGGGCAATAAAACGGGGGGGGGGGAAATCCTCCAATAAAACGGGGGGGGCATTTTCAGACCGTGCACAGGTCTGGTACCTGTATGTTCAACGGAATCCGAACGTGTGGTTCGCCTGGCCAGTCGGGAATTCGTGGGACTGAAGCCGGTGGTGGACAAAGTCAATGTGGTGTGGCTTTTGGTGCTGGTAATATAGTAATATCGTCGTTACTTTGACAAAATAAGTCGCAAATCGTATAAAATGTACGCAACTGTGCTGTGAATCATTTTAGATTTTTAACAAAAACTTGTTTATTAACTATGAAATGAGTCACAGACACGTGTATTTTATAACGACTTTGACTAATTTGCTAAAGTGACGACGATATATATAATATACAATACACTGAAAACTCTGCAACCTTGTACAGCAAGCGGCGCGGAAGGTAGGTTAAATCTGGTGGATTTGGAGGCATAGATGTTTTTTTTGGGGGGACAGAGGGGTCCACCTCCCTAGAGCCAAAATTTCGTACCCCACCCTAGAAAAAATCCCCGAGGTGTACCACTACCGCTCTTAGTCGCACGTCCACCCCTCCCCCTCTTAGCCTCGAAATTTTGGATCCCCCCTTAGAAAAAATTTAGGGGCCCCCTCCACCCATAATTTTTAACTTTTGACACCCTACTTCCCTCTGGATTTCAAAATCGACACCCTCCTGCTTCCCGTCCCCCTTCCGAGACAAATTTTGGGTATAAATTTAGGTTAAAATTTACTGTCACAAACACGGTTTTGTGGTAAAAAAACAGTACTTTTGTACAATTTTTACATACAAATAGCTTATTTTAGTATATAAATTTCTATTTTAGAGCTAAACACCTTAAATAAATGATTTAATTTGACTTTGTTTGGAAACCAGATCCCCTCTGACCCCCCTCTGGATTTCAAACTGGTCTACCCAGGGTCGACCCCCCACTAAAAAGTTAAGGGGGTACGGACCCCCCCTGGACCCCCCTCCTAGTTTTGAAAGGGCCATTTACCCAGGGTAGCTCTGCCTAGCTTGCCGGTCCATGCTCATGTAAACCTTTTCCCTACAAGCTAGGATATAATAAGTCCCACTCTTACCGGGCACCTATAATCGTACTTATTTTAATTTTGAAGGAAACAGTTATTTTAACTCAAAATTACTTTTTTATTAAGTTTTGAACTCAGCTTTTTATTGCTAAAAAATCCTTCAAACTTTAAGTTTAGATAGAGTAAATTAAAAGTGCGATGCGGAATCAAAATTTTTGTCCTCGATTTTGATATTTTTTTGTGAAAACCTTACCCTTGCCCCAACAGCCCACAAAATTTTTTTCAACAAAAAATCTTTAGTGGTTCAGGAGTTATGAACCCCCAAAAATGGCGTTCTTCGACTATTCCGTACGTGAAAGATTTCTCAATGGGTATAACGATTTAAGTTACAAATTATGAACTTAAAGAAAGCGGCTACTTTTTACTTTAATTTGATACCTTGATCGTTAAGATTGATGCAGTATTTGTCAAGATATTGCGTTTCTCGTACAAAAAACCCTAGATTTTTTCGCTATAAATACGAAGTGAAGGGAAAAAAGGTTAGGCAAATTTCATAAAGTCATTGCCATCGTTTGGTGTTTTTATTGAAAAAATCGCGGGTTTTTTTTGCACAGAAAAAGCAATATTTCGACAAATACTGCACCAATCTCAACGATCAAATTATCAAATTAAAGTAGAAATTAGCCAATTTCTTTGAATGCATAATTTTTGTAACTTAAATCGTTATATTTATTAAGCAATCTTTCACGTACAGAATTGACAAAAAATGCGATTTTTGGGGGGTCATAACTCCTGAACCACTGGAGATATTTTGTTGAAAAAATTTTTGTGGGCTATTGGGGGCAAGGGTAAAGTTTTTACAAAAAATATCAAAATCGAAGACAAAAAATTTGACTCCGCACCGCACCTTTAAGAGACGTTTTTGCTGCAATTTTTTGACATTGTAAAAAAAACGGTTTAGTGACTCCTCCCCTTCCCCCCCATTTTAAAGAGGGCCCCCCAAAAGCCAACTCTCAGAACTTAAGCAGACTTGCGCACTGCCCCCCGGGTTTATAATGGGGGGCAATTCCAAAACGGGGGGGCACGGGGGGCAACTTTTTTGAAACGGGGGGGGAAAGAAGAAGCAGGTGGGAAAGAAAAAAAAAGAAAAAAAAGAAAAACAAAGAAAAAAGAAAGAAAAAGGGAAAAAAGGGACAAAAAAAGCGAGAATGAGGTAAAAATAGGTCTAAAATAGCTTAAATTGCATTGAATTAGGCTAAAACTTGCAAAAATTTTGCTATGATAGGGTCATTATAGGTAAAAAATAGCGTCATAATTTTTGGGTACTTTTTCATTTTTTCGCGGGGAGGGGGAAATAAAACGGGGGGGGGGTCAAATCCTTCAATAAAGCGGGGGGGGGGCATTTTCAAACCGTGCACAGGTCTGTTTAAGGAAGAGTTAAACTTCTAACCTCCTTTTGTGTCTGAATGTAAAAAAGCCTACTTTACTTGCAGAAAACTATTAAAATGACACGATAATAACTATCGAATCAATATGGCAAAAGTTTTTTTATAGCTGAAGCGGGCCGGCGATGGATATTCCATATTGCCGCCTAATACCCTATATCAACACTGTTGTTGATGTAGAATTTTAGTCAAGGCCCCACCCCTAATACTGTATTTTTTTTACAATAACCAAAGTATTGTAATTTTTCTAATTGCTTTTAAGCTGAGACTCTGCCCACCTATGGCTGGAACACTCGTCACTCGGAGAAGAACTGGACACAGCTCCACACGATTCTTTCTTTTTCCTAAAAACAGACTTGAATTAAATAATGGGCCCATATACATACTAATCATGACTGTAAACTGCAGACCCGTGCACTGCCCCCGGGTTTAAACGGGGGGAGGGGCAATTCCAAAACGGGGGGGGAGCACGGGGGGCAACTTTTTTGAAACGGTGGGGGGCAATAAAACGGGGGGGCAAGCAGGGAGAAATGAAAAAAAAAGGAAAAAAAAGAGAAAAAAAGGGAAACGAGAAAAATGGACAAAAAAAAAGCGAAAATAAGGTAAAAATAGGTCTGAAATGGTTTAATTAAAATACATTGAAATAGGCTAAAAACTGCAAAAAAATTCGCGATGATGGCGTCATCATAGGTCAAAAATGGCGTCATAATTTAAGGGTACTTTTTCATTGTTTGGCAGGGGGGGTAATAAAACGGGGGTGGGGGTAAGGTAAATCCTCCAATAAAACGGGGGGTGGCATTTCCAGACCGTGCACAGGTCTAAAACTGTAAGGTTTGTACAAAAACAACATAATTATCGATCGCAGCTCCTGTAAAGATGCGTTAAGCTTTTTGGAAATACATACGAACCTGTAAATGCCCCTCATGTATATTTCCCTCATTATGTAAATTATCATATTGATTTTAAGTACGAACATAAGTAATGTACTTTTGCGGGGCCCCTCGACGAAAAATTATGCTCCCACTTAACGCGCTCGGGGACTAACCTCCGAGAATTCACAAAGCCGAAAGCTGGAGAGAGGAGCGCCGATTGAAAGTGAATTGGGACGACAATGGGAGCGGTTCCAGTCCTCCTATTGTCGACTCAATCCAATTTCAATCGCTTATACGCAACGCTTTACGATGTTTTTCAAACCACTTACGCACCTTACGCCGAACGCACTTCCTACCGCCACTTGAATACGACTAAAAGTGGCTCTTTCTTAAAATTATGTATAGCTTATTTTAAGTTTTACTAATTACACAGACACATCTATAATTTTAGTAAATAAAAAAGAGCTCTAAAAACAAACAGAATATCCAGCGTTTTTTGTTGCTGCACCAGTCATATTGTGATTTTTATTTTGATGATAAATAAACATAAATACAATTTCTACGATTTTGAAAGCCTTATGTTGTGTTTATAGTTTTATATTTTAACAGGAATACCTATGGGATGCATAAGTAAAAAAAAAGGGGCGGGAGGGATGGTGGGGTCCACCCCCCTAGCGTCGAAATTTCGCTCCCTCTTAGACGAAAATCTAGGAAGCCCCCCTCCCCCAAAATTTCTCAATTTTTTACCCCTGCCTGACCCCCCCTAGAATTTGAAATCGGACTTCCCCCTCGGAAAAATTTCAGGTACTTTTTTATACTAATTTTTCGTCCAAAAGCGTAAATTTTTAACACAAATTTACGTTCTTACACCTTTATTATACTAGAATATCGCTTTTTATTTAATAAATTGTAGTATTATCCTATAAAAAGAACATTATTGTTAAGGTTATTATGGTGTATAACTATTTTGTTTTGGACACCGGACCCCATCTGACCCCTCTAGATTTCAAAATTTTGCACCCCGGGTCGACCCCCCTGAAAAGCTAGGGGGTTCCCGACCCCACTCCTAGAATTCAAAATGCAATTTACTCCGGGTAACCACCCTCTCCCTAGCTTCCGGGATCGTGCTCACCCAGACCTGTGCACGGTATGGAAAGTGCCATTGAGCCACCAGGACTGTGCTGACCTTCGGGCAGCACCCAACGGGCCTGCGGGTTCCACTCATACATGGGCACGGGGAGGGTTGGTGGGTGTTAAACCTCCCCAAATTCTGAGAAGAGGGGTTTAACCCCCCCCCCCACTTAGAAATGGGGGGGGGAGAAAAGGTTAACCTCCCTCCCAATTTTTTCTCCGGGGAGGGCCCTGTGTCAAATTTTAGAAGGAATCAGATGGAAAAAAATTTGAAAACTTGGGAACAAAAAAAAGGGGGGGGTAAATTTCAAGGTTAGATGGGTGAGTATATAAAACTTAATATTAGACCTAAAAACACTTAAATTATTGAGTTAAAAAAATTTTGTTAAAAAATTGGACCCCCCTGACCACCCTAAAAAATTTTGGCCTTCCACCCGGAAGTGGGCACCCACCCCCTAGCGGACCCGATTAAAAATAATCTATGGGTAAGAATCGAACAATTTTCTCACTTCTACGACTCAATCCGCCATCCTGGGCAACAAGGCGTGGCACGATTTATATACGCTTCCATTAATCGAATCAAAGGCGCTAAACCGCCGCTTGCTAATGCAAACAAGCGAGCAAACAAATCGACACACGCTCTTACTAACAAAAGCCACTCTATTATTACCCACTGTTTGCGCCCGAGAGTCAATTCCAAGCAGATACACACCCAAACACACCGATCGGCTCACGCTCTTACTTACAACAGTTTGCATATAATTGCTTTTTATTAAGCTGCTAAATCTAGTTGAAAGGCTATTTTTTTGGAAGGGGAAGAGGGAGGGGGTAGGGTGGTGTGCGGCGTGTGCCCCAAAAAGTAGTGCCCAACCATAGGTGGACAGGGGGTACCCCCAAAAAATCCCGATTATAGCCTACACCACCTTATAAACATAAGGTAAAAATACAATAATAGAAAATTATTTTGACCTTAGAAATTTACGATAAGTTTACAGGCAGTTAAGTCATTTTTAAAACATTTTGCTGTCTTCAACTATCTAAAATTCGGGACGTTAACTTTTTCAGTTCTTCCAATCTTTACTCCTAAATAGACAAGACAAGAGAAAGCTTAAATCCCATTTCTCAAAATTTGGGGTATTAGTTGACATCATCGCCGTGTCATACGTCCTTAGTTCTTACTCCTACCTGAACTATGAAAATTATGGAGTTGTTGGAAAAATTTCAAAATTCCCAAAAATCTCCCCTGCTCTCCCCCCACTTACAAAACTGAAGAGGACGCGTTCTTCTGTTCGGATTCCGTCTGCAGAATGGCGGCCAGAGTGGAAATGTCAAGGGATCGGGCCCGACGCTCGGCCCCGCGAAAACAACCTCTCCTGCAATTATAAAACTATTTATTATTTTCGTTTTTACTACGATATACTACAACTACTACGATAATACTGTAAACTATTGGTGTATAAATACATCTATATATTCATAGGTGAAAACGGTCGGGGAAGCTAGGGAGGTGGTTACCTGGGATAAATCGAATTTTGAATTCTAGGAGGGGGGTCCCAGAGGGGTCCGGACCCCCCTAGCTTTCTAAGGCGGTCAACCCGGGGTGCGAATTTTTGAAATCTAGAGGGGGTCAGGTGGGGTCCGGTGCCCAAAGCAAAACAGTTTTAAACCATAATAACCATAGGTCACCGACCTTCGACGGCTCAGGGGGGGGGGGGGGGTCCCCCCCCGGGGGTGTGGAGGTTTTTGACGTCCAGGGGGGGGGGGGTCACACCCCGGGGTGTTTTTTTTGAAAAAAAGCAGGGGGGGTGGTCACACCCCGGGTACCATTTTTTTGACCAAAATTGACAATTTTTTGACGAAATTTGACCATTTTTTAAGCATTTTTTGGGAAATTCTAGTTAGGGGGGGTGGTCAAAAATGGGCCTTAGGGGGGGGGGGTCCGGGGTTCAAGGGGTCGATGGGGGGGGGAGGGGTCAAAAATGGGCCTTAGGGGGGGGGAGGGGGGGGCCGTGAGGGGGGGGTGGCCCCCCCCCCACCCCCCCCCTTCGGTGACCTATGATAATAACTTTAATAATTGTTCTTTTTATAGGAAACTACATTTTATTGAATAAAAAGCAATATTCTGGTATAAAAAGGTGTAAAAGCATGAATATGTGATGAAAATTCACCGTTTTGAAAGAAAATTTAGTATAAAAAAAGTACCTAAAAATTTCCCGTGGGGGAGGGGTCAGATTTCAAATTCTAGAGGGGGTTCAGGGGTAAAAATTCGGAAATTTGGGGGGAGGGGGGCCCCCTAGATTTTCGTCCAGGGGGGGTCCCAAAATTTTGAGGCTAGGGGGGTGGAGTGGACCCCACGCTGACCCCCCCCCCTACAGCAGTTTGAAAGCACCCTGATCCAGGGACGTAGCCAGGGGGGCGGGGGGGGGGCGGCGGCCCCCCCCCCACCCCAAACGGTGGGACAGGGGGTAAAAATAGGATAGTGGTTGGGCAGGGGGGGGGGGCCCCCCCCCCCCCCCCCCGAAATGGTCGCCAGATAGTAAAATTTGGGGGTTTTCAGAGGCTAAAAATTCAAAATTTTCTAGCGCCTCGCTAATCGCTCGGGGCCAACCTTTAAAATAATTTTAGTACCCCAATGGACCCCCAAAAACCAAAAATTTGTTCCGCTTTGCTTCGCTCAGCGGCCACTTTCTATAGTATACATACATATATATCTCGTTATTTATGTTGCCTGATGCTAATGTTATTTCAAAGTTAGTACAATAATTTTTATAAGTAATAAGTACTACACAGAAAGCAAAACAAACAATAATATTGGTTGATTTATGTACCTCCCCCCTCCTAAATTTTCCTGCCGCCTATAGAATTGGCTCGGATTTTTTTCATATAGGTAGGTACCCTAGAAAACATGGAGATGCTGCTCATGTGCTTTGGTTTACAATGTGGGTTTAGCCAAGGGGTCTGAAACTAACGTCTCTAAATTCTTTTTTTGTAAAATCCAGGCTCTGCCAAGGTGTGCTTATGTAATTTTTAACTAAGAAAACATGTTTTTACCGCTAAAAACATTAGATAATAGGTTATTAGGTCAAAAAAAAGTGTATTATACAGCTTTATCTACGTTTATCCCTGCTTTTTTAACGTTTTCAAAAATTAAAGGGGGCTCCGCCCCCCCCCCCAAAAAATTTTTTTTTGTACTACAATCCGCCCCCCCCCAAAATGAAACTCTGGCTACGTCCCTGCCCTGATCATAGGTGAGAAAGGGGGGGGGGGCAGGGTGGGGTCCACCCTCCCCTAGCCTAAAAATTTTGGGCCCCCCCTAGACGAAAATCTAGGGGGCCCCCTCCCTCCAAATTTCCGAATTTTTTACCCCTGACCCCCCTCTAGATCTATAAAAAGGGGAATTGAAACGGTGTTGTTTTTGGCGGCCTCCCAGAAAGGGTTGTATTCGAAAAATCACACCATTTTTGGGGTGGTTTAGGCTCAGCCGGCAAACGGAGGTTGACATTGACATTGCGATATTCACCCATTAGAGGGGACTGTTTAAGAAGCGCCGCATTTGCGCTTTTATTTCGGCAAAAAAAATATAAGACCTTCGGTTTCACTGATTAATTTGGTGTGGTGAACACCGTTAATATTATCATGTAATTATCAGATTTTACTACAAACTTTCTTAAAAAAATTCAAAACAAATTTTCAAAAATTGTATTAAATTTTATTTATACCTAACAGCATAGGTGAGAAAGGGGGGCAGGGTGGGGTCCACCCCCCTAGTCTCGAAATTTTGGGACCCCCCTAGACAAAAATCTAGGGCCCCCCTTCCACCAAATTTCCGAATTTTTCACCCTTGACCCCCTCTAGAATTTGAAAGCTGACCCCCCTCCCATACATGGGCAAGTTGGTCCGGAGTGGGGGGGGGTTAAACCCCAAATTAGGGGGGGTTAAAATCCGAGAAACGCAAAATACCCATATCGTTTTTTTTCTGGAGTGCATTTTACCCATATCGTTTTTCGATTTTGAAGGAAAAATAGGTAAAAAACGCTAATTTTAGGTCAAAAAGCCCTTTTTATTGCATTTTTGAAGTTTTTATTGCTTAAAACATTCATTTTGACCTCAAAACTTAAGTTTGGAGGCAGTTAGAAGTCATTTTAAAGACTTTTTTTTTCTTCATTTTTCCAACATTGGGGGGGGGGTTAACCTTTTCTCCCCCCACTTCTGAGTGGGGGGGAGAGGGGGGGGGTTAACCCCCTCCTCACAATTTGGGGGGGGGTTACTCTCACCCCCCCCCCCCAAACCCCCCCCCCCTGACCATCTACGCCCCCTCCCCCCTCAGAAAATTTTTAGGTACTTTTTTATACTAAATTCCAAAAACGTGAATTTTCATCACATATTCATGCTTTTACACCCTTTTTAATCATGAATATGGTTTTTTATTCAATAAAATGTAGTATTATCCTATAAAAAGAACAATTATTAAAGTCATTACGGTTTAAAACTGTTTTGCTTTGGACACTGGACCCCACCTGACCCCCCTCTAGATTTCAAAATTTCGCACCCAGGGTCGACCCCCCTAAAAGCTAGGGGGAGGGTCCGGACCCCCCTGGGACCCCCCTCCTACAATTCAAAATTCGATTTACCCCGGGTAACCACCCCCCTAGCTTCCCCGACCGTGCTCACCTATGACCCTGACCCCCCCCCCCACAGCAGTTTGAAAGCTAGGAGGGGGGTTCAGGAAGGTCCGTACTCCGTACCTTCCTAGCTTTTTATGGGGGATCGACCTCGGGTAGACCAGTTTGAAATCCAGATGGGAGTCAGAGGGGGTCCGGTTTCCAAACAAAGTCACGTTAAATAATTTATTTAAGTTTTTTAGCATTATACTAAAATAGGCTATTTATGTATAAAAAAAATACAAAAATACTGTTTTTTACTACAAAAATGTTTGTTTGTGACATTTTGACAGTAAATTTTGACCCTGTTTTGACAGTAAAATTTGACCTAAATTCATACCCAAAATTTTGCTCGGAAGGGGGGAGAGGCGAGAGGGGGTCAATTTAGAATTCTAGAGCGGGGTAGGGTGTCAAAATTTAAAAATTTTGGGGGGAGGCCCTCTCCCTAGATTTTTTTCTAGGGCGGGGGGGGGGTTTCGAAATTTTAAGGCTAAGGGGGTGGACCCCACCCCACCCTACCATAGGTGTTTTTGGTCGGGTCCGCTAGGGGGGGGTCCACCCCCGGGTGGAAGGCCAAAATTTTTTAGGGGGGGTCCCGGGGAGTCCGGACCCCCCATGCGTGGTAGGGGGGGTCGCCCCCCGGTGCGAGATTTCAAATTTAGGGGGGGGTCAGGGGGGTCTAATTTTTTAGCAAAATTTTTTTAACTCAATAATTTAAGTGTTTTTAGGTCTAATATTGAATTTTATGTATTAAAACAGCCTATTTAGGGCTAAAAAGTGTATTTAAACACTGTTTTTAACTGAAAACCCGTGTTTTTGACAGTAAATAAAAAAATATACTTCCAAGTTGGTCGGGAGGGGGAGGGGAGTCAGCCTCGCTAGGGGGGGGGTCACGCCGGACCGCTCTCGAGCTTTGGGGGGGAGGGGGGGGGGCCCTGAATTTTTCTAGGGGGGTCCAAAATATTGGCTCTGGGGGGGGGGGGGTGCACCCCTCTGTCCCCCCCCAAAAACACCTATGCACCCTACCCTCCTATACTCATGCATGGGTGCCACAAAAAACAACAAGACAATTAAAAAAATACTTATTTTCTGCTCCGATAACGATCAGTTGGCGGGCGATAGTTTGAATTTGTTGCTGCATACGATCTTGCAGAGCTGACATGGACTCCACTTTGTATAGCAATCTACCCATATCCATCTAAAAAATTTATATAATATTTTTAATTAAAAGCTAAGTTAATAAATAGAACACGAATTAGTTTATTGCAAAGGTTAAAATAATTAAAGGTTCATTATATTAAATTTTCTACGAAACAATACAATAAAAAATAATAATTATCAGTAAATAATTTCAAATATTTTTTAAACAAAAAATTTAAAAAAAATTCAATATATTTTTGCGAAACATGTGTACTGATGTGGCCATTAGATCTTCGCTGGGCAGTGAATTCCAATCATTAATGACTTTATTACTAAAAAAGTTTTATAACTATCTTACCTACAAGTTCTTTTTTTTCAATTTTAAGGCATTACCAGTTACCATGTATTCGAAAATCTTAGCATAATAAAACAACTTTGTAAAATCGAAATCAGTGAACCCATGTAAAATTTTAAAAGTCATAATTAAGTCAATTTTTCTCCTGTGTAGTTTGACTTTGTAACTTTGACAAAAATTTTAGGTTTTATTTTAAACTGGTTATTTTTATGTTTTAAACTTATTATTTGTACCAATTTTTTTCAATAGTGGTTCACTACTCTACTTACGTATTTTACCAAATTTTAAAATCTTTAATTTCGATTAAAGACAAACTATGCTAATTTAGGCATTAATATTAATTATATATTAATTATCTTTTCAAATATTCAAGCAGCTACCTATTTTCAGCCGGGGTGAACGTGTCCTGACCAGCCGATTTCGGGTGAGTGATGGTTTTTTGAATTTTGCTGCTTTTGCTATTAGTTAAATCAAAAACCATCAGTCTCTTGGTTGGTTTACTAATTTAGCTTTTACTGTATTGAATGTAGTTTAAATTTGTTTTTAATAATAAGGTTTGTTATAGTGTAAATACATTTGTGTGTTCTTTCTTTTAATTTTATGCTCAAAGGCCTTCTTTTCGTTAATCTATTCACTACTATTTCTACTCAAGGGGAGGACGACATCGAGATATGGATACAAGTAGTATCAAGAATATATAAGAGAAGAATGTACCACTCAATACAAAAAATCGCACCCATCCGTGCATCGGTTTGCCATAAAAAAACCCCCCCGGAGAGGTTTTTGTACCCCCCCCGGGGTACATAAACCCCCCCCCCGGGAGCATAGGTGGGCAGGGGGGGGGGTTGGGGGGGGTTATACCCCCCCAAAATTTCGGATTTTGCTGACACCCCCCCCCCTTAAATTTGGGGTAGTCGGGGACACCCCCCCCCAAATTCGCCTCCCAAAGAAAAATTTTTAAGTGTTATAAAAGGACTAAAAAATTTTTCCGCGCTTCGCGCGGAGTGTTTATTACCTTATTTCCCCGTTCATTACCTTTTATTACCTTTAATTCCCCCGCTACGCGGGCAGTTTAAATTTCCCCGCTACGCGGGCAGTTTAAATTGGCAATTTATCTTAGTTTTTCAATTGAAATTCGATTATCCCATTCAGTAGTTAGGCATACATGTTTAATAAAACTACTGTAAACACTATTATCCTTTTTTTAACGTTTTAAACACATGTTATAAATGTATAGTATAGCTATAAAAAACCTTAAATTTTGTAATTAGTATCATTTGGAATTAAAATTTCTAGTGTATTTTAGCGCCTCAAATTATAAATTTTCTCCTCCAGGGGGCATTGTTCCCCCCGAACCCCCCTGACTGAATTTTTAAGATCACAGAAAATTATGTAGAAATTAGGTAAAAAAACAAAAGTAAAATGTATGTTCACGCGATCACCAGGAGACGATTTTTAAGCCGTTTTTAGTATATATTTTAAAAAATTTTCGCCTCCGGCGGCTGGGGGGACACGCGTCGGCTGGCGCCGCTACGCGGCGCAGGCGGCGGCGCTTCGCGCCGCTTTGACAACACTTTTTCTTCCCCCCCCAGACCGACGCCCCTGAAATGAAATCCTGACTGCGCCCTTGCACATTATTATTAAAAGAATTAAAAAAATAAAATTTATAAGTTGCAATAAGGTCTTATTTTAATCTTACACAGTTTTAAAGCATTTATAAGCTTGTTTTACGTTTTTTTACGCGTTTTAAGCTCATTTTAAGGCAGCGCGGAAATATTGGGTACACCCCCCCCCCCCTCAAAATTTGGGTCTTGCTGGACACCCCCCCTAAAATTTGACCCCCTCCCCCTATACCTCCCCCCCAAAATCGGAGAGGCTGCCCACCTATGCCCGGGAGAGTATATAAACCCCCCCGGGGGAGTATATAGACCCCCCGGGGGAGTATATAGACCCCCCCGGGGGAGTATATAGACCCCCCGGGGGAGTATATAGACCCCCCGGGGGAGTATATAGACCCCCCCGGGGGAGTATATAGACCCCCCGGGGGAGCATATAAACCCCCCCGGGGGAGTGTATATGTTCCCTCCAAATTTAAAAAAAAATTTTTTTAGTGGAAAAGCGTCGCCGCGGCGCGGTTGTCTCGTTGATTGTAGAAACTGTATTTATTATGTAAAAATAGTGTTTATTTAGTAATAAAATTATTTTTTATCGAAATTTTATTGAAATTTCCGTTAAACGTGAAACTTTTGATTTGTAAAACAGTTGTTTTTGTGATAATGGCCGGAAAACCGGGGCTCCCCCGGGGGGAGTATATAGACCCCCCGGGGAGTATATAGACCCCCCGGGGGAGTATATAGACCCCCCGGGGGAGTATATAGACCCCCCGGGGGGGTTTATTTATGGCAAACCGATGCACGGATGAGTGCGATTTTTTGTATTGAGTAGTACATTCTTCTCTTATATATTCTTGGTAGTATTTAATCATTACTTATAATGTTACATATGTTTGTGTTTTTATCAGTGTTTAGCTTTGCTTCTTCTCCTTACGGTCTCTACTATACTTACCTAAAATTACCTAAAATTACACCATTACAGTTACAGTCTCAAATAATATTTAATAATAAAATTACACCATTACAACTACAGTCATTTAATAATGTTATAATTGCTAATCTGCACATAACCTAGTTATTAGTTATAAATTCATAGCCCTTCTCTACTCTTCTTGCTATCACTATTACCTAGTTAGTAGTTATAATGTCTACCACTATGTTCCACACTTATCATCATGGTTTAAAGCATTAAAGTATATTTTCGCTATATCTAGTTCTTTCTGTAGTTTACCATAGTTACCTAGTTACCTAAAGTACAAAATC
Organism: Microlaimidae sp. YZB2_3; assembly: GCA_030248175.1. Classification (NCBI taxonomy): domain Eukaryota; kingdom Metazoa; phylum Nematoda; class Chromadorea; order Desmodorida; family Microlaimidae; species Microlaimidae sp. YZB2_3. The sequence continues at coordinate 5,335 of JASAMX010005038.1, read as the reverse complement.
ACATAGTTCATTAATCAGAAACTAATCAGAAACTGTTAGCGTCATTATGGATAGTTTCAAACCTGGTAGATAAATGTCATCTCAGTCTATAGCAGATATTTGTCAAGTAGCAGCTATTCAACAATCATTGGAAATTAACAGGGTAAGTAGAGGTATTTTCTATATTAATAATGTTTATTATCCAACCCAACCCTACTATCTTTGTATTAATCTCATAACTTGCTCTTTCTTTTCTAGCTTAAATCCTGGCCTTATCGCTACTTGTAGATACTTACAGCCTCAGTAAAATACTACATCTAGTGGTATAGGGTACTAGGTGATAAAAATCCTGGCATTAGTTAGTTATAGAGTTTTACTGTCAAAGACACTAATACTAATTTCTAGGTGCTTCAAAATCCTGGCCTCGACTAGTTAGAGTCTTACAGTCACAAGACACTACCACTAGTAACAGTGGCGTGCCCAGGGGGGGAGGCGGGGAAGGCGGCCGCCCCTCCCCCCGAAATCCGGCGAAGCCGGATTTTTTCGTAAGGGGGGTCTCTTACGTTTTTTGAATTTTGGGAGTGAAAATTTTTTTTCTTAAATATTAATACAGAAACTTTCCTGATGCCTTCCAAAAGCATATTAATAGTCAAAAAACCAAATTTTCCCCGCTTCGCGGGTAGTTTAAATTGACAATTTATCTCAGTTTTTCCATTTCAATCGATTTTGCCGCTCAATAGTTAAGGCATACATGTTAAATAAAACTACTATAAACACTATTAACCTTTTATTAACGTTTTAAACACATGTTTTAAATGGATAGGAATAAAAAAAAACTTAAATTTTGTTTTATTTATCATCTGGAAATAAAATTTCTAGTGTATTTTAGCGCCTTAAATTAAAAATTTTCTCCCCGGGGGGCCATTCTGCCCCCGGACCCCCCCCCTTACAAAGGGCTCTGCCCCTTGACCCCGCTGGGGGGCTCTCGCCCCCAGACCATACATGGGCACGGGAGGGGGTTGGGGGGGGTTAACCCCCCCCCCAAATTCTGAGAAGTGGGGTTTAACCCCACCCCCACTCAGAAGTGGGGGGGGGGAGAAAAAGTTAACCCCCCAAATTTGGAAAAATGAAGAAAAAAAAATGTCTTTAAAATGACTTCTAACTGCCTCCAAACTTAAGTTTTGAGGTCAAAATGAATGTTTTAAACAATAAAAAGCTCAAAAATGCAATAAAAAGGGCTTTTTGACCTAAAATTAGTGTTTTTAACCTATTTTTCCTTCAAAATCGAAAAACGATATGGGTAAAATGCACTCCAGAAAAAAAACGATATGGGTATTTTGCGTTTCTCGGATTTTAACCCCCCCCCCCCCCCCCTAATCTGGGGTTTAACCCCCCCCCCACTCCGGACCAACTTGCCCATGTATGCCCCAGACCCCCCCATTTCTGGGGGGCTGCCGCCCCCCAGACTCCCCTCAGGGTTAGTATGTACTCCCTCCAGACCGCCCCCCCGAAATGAAATCCTGGGCACGCCACTGACTAGTAAGATAGGTTTCTAGGTGATAAAAATCCTGGCCTTATCACTATTTGTAGAAATTTACAGCCTCAGTAAGACACAGCATATAATGGTACAGGTTTTCTAGGTTAGTGTAATTCCTTGCCCTATTTATAGTTGGAGACTTGCAGCCTCAGAAAGATACCACTGCTTCAAAATAGGCTGGTCTCAAGCCCAGAGGTAGGTGAGTTGGTCTGGCTGAAGCGGCCTTTCCAGAAACTTGCTCTCACTGTGGGACAATATGACAGATTCTTTCTCTCATACCTGTCCAATCTGCCACAATTTTTGACACTGTCAACTTTTGGACAATCTTGGCAGTGTCAAAGAGTTCGTCACTGTTAGCTTAGTATTTCCATGGCTTTTCTGTATTTGTCAAAGCTAATAAATGTATAATGCTTTCAACCATAACTCCAATTCCTAAAAACTTTAATTTTCGCTTAAACTATATCTATCTACTTAGTAGCTTATATTTAACAGCTTTTTACATACAGGCTGTGAGAAATAATCTATATGTGATCATATTGTTTCACAGGTGAAATCAAAGTTTCTAAAATTGGAGTTATGGTTGAAAGTTTATCATTTTAACAAACTAGGAAAGGCCCCATCCGGAACTAGCGCCTCGAACTGTTATCCCAGCAGTCCCAAAATTGACAGGTTGGAGTGCGGCGGGTGGACAGTTGGGCGGGAGGATGTGTTGTGTGCTCCTGAGACAGTGAAAGCCAGTTTCTGGAAAGGCCGCGCTGCGCCTCGCATCTGGGCTTAGGAGACCACGCTTTGGAGCGGTGGCTATTTTGCTGAGGCTGGGGTCTCCAATTTGATCTGGGCAAGGAGATTACACTAACCTAAAAACCTGTACCACCTAAATAGGGTGTCTTACTGTAGAGGCTGTAAGCTCTACAACCTAATTGATAAGGCCAGGATTTTTATCACCTAGAAAAGCCTCCTAGTCAGTGGCGTGCCCAGATTTCCGGTTCGGGGGCGCTCTGAGGGACCCCCTCGTACTGAACCCTAAAGAGGGGAGTCTGAGCGGCAGCCCCGGAGAGATGGGGGGGGGGTCTGGGGCCATACGCAGTGGGTGCCATTGGTTGAGGTTGACCCAGTGATTAGGCAGTGGGGGGTTATAATCCGAGAAAGGCATAATTCCCATATCGTTTTTTTCTGGAGTGCTTTTTACCCATGTCGTTTTCGATTTTGAAGGAAAAATAGGTGAGGAACACTCATTTTAGGTCAAAAAGCTCTTTTTTTTCATTTTTTTGAGCTTTTTGTTGTAAAACATTCATTTTAACCTCAAAACTTAAGTTTGGAAACAGTAAGAAATCTTTTTGAAGACATTTTTCTTTATTTTTTCCAAAATTGGGGTTAGGGTTTTTTTTTTCCCCCACTTTCTGAGTGGGGGTGTGACGCCACTTCTCGTTTTGGGGGGGGTTAACGTGCCCCCCCAACCCCTTCCTGCCCATGTGAGTCTCCGCGACCCCCCAGCGGTCAAGGGGCAGAGCTCTTTGTGCAGGGGGGTCCCGGGGGGCAGAAATGTCCCCCGGGGAGAAAATTTTTAGATTTGAGGCGCTAAAATACACTGAAAAATTATTTTCCCAATAATAAATGAAACAAAATTTAAGATTTTTTTTATTCCTATCCATTTAAAACATGTGTTTAAAAATTTAATAAAAGGTTAATAGTGTTTATAGTAGTTTTATATAACATGTATGCCTTAACTATTTGAGCATAAATCGATTGAAATGGAAAAACTGAGAATAAATACTGGATTAAACTACCCGCGAAGCGGGGAAATTGCGATTATTGGTATTTATATGCTTTTCCAAAGGGCATCAGGAAAATTTTTGTATTAGTATTTAATCCCCAAAATTTTCACTCCCGAAATGTAAGAGACCCCCCTTGCGAGAAAATGCCCGGCTTCGCCCAGGTTTGCGGGGGGGGCGGCCGCCCCCCCCCCCGCCCCGCCCCCCGGGACACACCACCGTGTTCTAGTGGTAGTGTCTTGTGACTGTAAGACTCTAACTAGTCGAGGCCGGGATTTTTTTTAGAAGCACCTAGAAATTAGTATTAGTGTCTTTGGACAGTAAAACTCTATGGCTAACTAATCCCAGGATTTTTATCACCTAGTTCCCTATACCTCTCAATGTAATTTTACTGAGGCTGTAATTGTCTACAAGATCAGCAATAAGGCCAGGATTTGACTAAAAAGAAAGAGCGGTCTATGAGATTAATACAAATGAGATAGTAAGTTGGTTCATATAGATAGAGCATTATTAATCTAGGAAAATACCTATCCTTACCCTGTTAATTTCCAAATGATATTATTGAATAGCTGCTGCTTAACAAATATACTGCTATTGAGCTGGGATGACATTTATCGACCCAGGTTGAAACTATCCATAATGACGCTAACAGTTTTCTAGTTAGTTTCTGATTAATGAACTATGTGATTTTGTACTTTAGGTAACTAGGTAACTATGGTAAACTACAGAAAACTAGATATAGCGAAATTATACTTTAATGCTTTAAACCATAAAATGATAAGGCTAAAACACAGTAAGTGGTAGACCTAACATTATAACTACTAACTAGGTAATAGTGATAGCAAAAAGTAGAGGAATATGAAGAATTTATAACTAATAACTAGGTTATGTGCAGATTGCACAATTTTGTAACATTATTAAATAGATATAGTATTAATCGTGTAATTTTATTATTAAATATTATTTAGACTGTAACTGTAATGGTGTAATTTTAGGTAATTTTAGGTAGGTGCATAGTAGAGACCGTAAGGAGGAGAGCAAAGCTAAACACTGATAAAAACACAAACATATGTAACATTATAAGTAATGAATTCAATACTAGCAATAAGAAGAATGTACTACCAATACAAAAAATCGCACTCATGCATGCATGTTTGCCCATAAATAAACCCCCCCGGGGGGTCTCTATACTCCCCCAGAGTTCTATACTCCCCGGGGGGTCTACTGTATACTTCCCCGGGGGGGGTCTCTGTGCTCCCCCGGGGAGACCCGGTTTTCCGGCCATTATCACAAAAACAACTGTTTTACGATGAGACTCACGTTTAACGGAAATTTCAATAAAATTTCGATAAAAAATCAGATTTTATTACTAAATAAACACTATTTTTACATAAATAATCCGGTTTCTACAATCCGACGAGACAACCGCGCGACGCTTTTCCACTAAAAAATTTTTTTTTTAATTTCAAAAGAAACATATACCGGGGTTCGTGTATGCTCCCCGGGTCTCGTACTCCCCGGGGGGCTGCGTATACTCCCCCGGGGGGTCCTGCTCCCCGGGGGATCTCTGTGCTCCCCCGGGGGGCTCTGTATACTCCCCGGGGGGTACATATACTCCCCGGGGGGGTTCTCCCGGGCCGTGGTGGGCAGCTATGTTTGGGGGATGCGGGGGGGTCGAATTTTGCGGGGTGTCCCGGCGATATTTTTTGAGGGGGTGTACCCAGAATATTCCGCGCTGCCTTAAAATGAGCTTAAAACGCGTAAAAAGTCGTAAAACAACTTATAAATGCTTAAAACTGTGTAAGATTAAAATAAGACCCTTATTGCAACTTATAAATTTTATTTTTTAATTCTTTTTTTAATAATCATAAGGCATAAGTCGGGTTTTCATTTTCAGGGGCGTCGGTCTGGGAAAAGAAAAAGTGTTGTCCAAAGCGGCACGAAGCGCACCGTAGCGGCGCCAGCCGACGCGAAGCGTCAGCAGTGTCGGGGGGTGTCCCCCCGCCGCCGGAGGCAAAAATTTTTAAAATATATACCGCCGATTATT
>JASAMX010005037.1:0-14634 GCA_030248175.1 Microlaimidae sp. YZB2_3 | reverse complement strand
AGACCTGTGCACTGCCCCCCCCGGGGTTAAAACGGGGGGGGGGGGGCAATTCCAAAACGGGGGGGGGGGCACGGGGGGGGCAACTTTTTTGAAACGGGGAAGGGGGGCAAGCCGGGGAGAAAGGAAAAAAAGGAGAAAAAAAAGAGAAAAAAAGAAGAAAAAGGAAGGAGAAAAACAGGACAAAAAAGCGCAATTAGGGTAAAAGTAGATCTAAAATGGCTTAAAATGCATTGGATGATTGAAATAGGCTAAAAACTGCAAAAAATTCGCGATGATGGCGTCATCATAGGTCAAAAATGGCGTCATAATTTTAGGGTACTTTTTCATTTTTTTGGCGGGGGGGGGGGGGGGCAAAAAACCGGGGTGGGGGGCAAAACAACAAATAAAACGGGGGGGGCATCTTTTCAGACCGTGCACAGGTCTGCTAGAGTATGAATAAACTTTGATTTTATTAGACATGAATGGTTGTGGAATATTTTCTTCAGATGAACCCACTCTTAATTAGTTGCACATTACGTACTGTTTTATCAATTTCATCCAATAAAAAGACTGGATTACGACTTTGGGCCGACTTTAAACTTTGAATAATTCTGCCTGGCATTGAACCCACGTACGTTCTTCGGTGTCCTCTTATATCACTTTGATCACACACTCCTCCCAGTGATATTCTAAAAATATAACTTTAAAATGAAAACACATTTTGTTAAAGGGAATGCAATCATGGGCATGTTGGTTGGATTTGGGTGAGTATACCTACACGTGGAGAGTCTTCTGGATTATGGAGAAAGGTTTTCACGGAAAAACTTTTAACCGACATGGGTGACGTAATTTTTTAAGGGGTATATCTCGTGAAAGTGAAATCTTTTTTTCGTTGTTAGTTGGACCACTAGGAGAGGGTTAAAACCGTATGGAGGTGACGGGTTAAAATCTAAGATACTTTACCTATATAGTTTTTTTTAAATGCATAACCCATAGTCATAATCGTTATTTAATTTAAGCGGATTAACCTTTCTGCTCCCCCTTTCTTCCTTTTTCCTTTTTTTTGTTTTTTAAACCTTTTTTAAGACCAATTTATCCGCTCTAAGACAATCTGTGCGGCTATGGAATGGAATGACATTCCTACCATACATGGGCAAGTTGGTCCGGAGTGGGGGGTTAAACCCCAAATTAGGGGGGGGGGGTTAAAATTCGAGAAACGCAAAATACCCATATCGTTTCTCGATTTTGAAGGAAAAATAGGTAAAAAACGCTAATTTTAGGTCAAAAAAGAACGTTTTTTAGCATTTTTGAGCTTTTTATTGCTTAAAATATTCATTTTGACCTCAAAACTTAAGTTTGGAGGCAGTTAAAAGTCATTTTAAAGACATTTTTTTCTTCATTTTTCCAAAATTGGGGGTTTAACCTTTTCTTCTCTCTTTTCTCTGAGTGTGGGAGGCCTTCTCAGAATTGGGGGGTTTAAACCCCCCAACCCCATGTATGATTCCTGACCATGATTTGTGATTAAAACAAGCATAGGTTTTTTAAAAAACATGCGTGAAAAAAAATTTTTAAACAGTTTTTTGGAGAATAATTTGTATTACACGTTTTATAATTTTAAGTATACATAGTTTATTATATTAACACTAATTTTTTTTTTGTAAATCCCCAATGTGTTTTCTGTAATCACACAAGAGGGCCTTTGATTTTGTGATATTTTTTGCTTGACATAGGTTGCTCTTGCTTATCTGTTTTAGCTGGAGGATCCTATTCTTAAGTTTTCAGCACCTGCTGGAAAAATTTTTATCGCAAAAAAATTGCATGCATTTTTTCGTTGTCTTATTTAATAATTTTGTTATTAATTGTGATTATTATTGAACGAAACACATTACAAACATTGCGTATGTGAAAAATTGAAGCAATTATTCTTAATGGCTGATATTTAATTTTTATTTAATTGATTTTTAGCCTTATATGTATTTCTAAATATTATTTTTAATTAAATGAAAGGTTATTGATCAAAGCGAAAAAGGTCACACAGTCGAGGTGTTTACAGAATTGGTTCGACCAGATGATTTGAACAAACTTATCAACTCTGTGTTTGGAGGTCAAAAAAATCGTTCTTTGGGTAATGTGCAGAGATTTCCACCGGAAGAAAGCAATGAAACAGACGAGATTACTACTTTAGAAAATAAATTAAAGTAAGATTATATTATAAGGATTTTTTTTAATTGCTAATTTTCTTGATTTCTCTTCTAAAAATATAATTTTATTGTTGTTGTTTTGAATACAAAATTCTAAATAAAATTAAAAGTAAACAACCTGCATTCATTCAACAATTACAGATAGTTAATCGTTTATTTGACAAATGGGTGCACGACTAACCAACTAACAAACTAACTTTCTCTGATTTGGCAAGTCTTTGGTTAGAAAATTATCGCTCAGGATACTACTTTCTAATCCCCTAACCCAGAACTGAAAATGAAAGTGCCACCATAGAGCAGCAAAATAGCAAATCTTTTTCAATAGGACGAAAACTGGTCTAGTTTATAAATTTTATTTTTCATATCTACACAAAATAAATCCAGGTTTACACTAGTCTCTGTGCAAAAACCTAACACATTTCACCTTTATATACTAAAACTTAACACTGAAATTCAAGACCAGGATGACCCTGGGCGAACGCAGTCACAATGGCCAAATTTCTTCGGCAACAAGTGGGAAGAGGGTCAACAAAAAGTTAAGTAGGTTGCGTTGCCGCATGGTTCAGACCATAAATTGCCTAAAAATTGTAAATAATAACAGTAACAATAATTTTTTTAACGTTTTGTGTTTGTTTTTGGTGTATTGGTATTTACTACAAGTATCTTGATAAATTTTCTTTAAAAAATATTAAAATAAAAATTAAATCACAGCATTTTTTTATACTTTGAAAAATAAGCCTACGGCCAAAGGATTTTTCCTGTACAGTACACAAAAAAGGACATTTTTGGCAATTTTATAAAAATCATCTTAAACACCGTTTGCTAGATTGCAGCATTTACAATTTATTATTTTAGAAATGCTCACATGCCACAAGATGTAGAAAAAATGGTTTTAAATGAATTTAAGGTAAATGTTCTAATTTTATTTAACATGGATTAGCGAAAATAACTAAACTAACATACATGAGCATAGGGAGGGGGTAGGGTGGGGTCCACACCCCCCCCCCCCAGCCTCGAATTTTCGAACCCCCCCCCCCCACCCTCTAGAAAAAATTCTAGGGCCCCCCCCCCCCCCCCCCCAAAAAAAAATTTTTAAATTTTGACACCCATCCCCTCGAAAATTCAAAATCGACCGCTTCCCCCCTCCCTCTCGCGAGCCAAATTTTGGGTATAAATTTAGGTCAAAAATTTGCTGTCACAGACACACGGTTTTGTGGTAAAAAACAGAATTTTTTATACATAAATAATTTTAGTATATAAAATTCTATATTAGTGCTAAAAAACTTAAATAAAATTTAATGTGACTTTGTTTGGAAACCGGACCCCCTCTAACCCCCCTCTGGATCTCAAATTGGTCTACCCCGGTTCGATCCTTCCTAATAAGCTAGGGTAAAACAGACCCCCTGGACCTGGACTCCCCTCCTAGCTTTCAAAGGGCCATTTACCCGGGGTAGCTACCACCCGCCCCCTAGCTTGCCGGTCCACGCTCATGTATGTAAACTAATGTTCCCCAGACTAGAACGTGGAAGCAATCATTGAAGGTTTAAAGCTCCTCAGCTATAAATTCACGAAATATTATAAATACTGAATAAAAACCTTTTTTGAAGTAAAATTTCATCTAGTACATACCTACTGATGTATCTGTTGTACAGTAATAGAGTAAGCATACTTGATATTAGGTAATAGCATATAATGAGTTAAATTTGACGGTTTGTTTACCCCTACCCTTCTTTTAGTGCTTAACTTAGTGTTTACGCCTAGCATGTTCTGCCATTTCGCCCCTTAAAGACGAAATTTCTTTAAATTGGGTTATAAACTAATCGAAACTCAAATTTTAGCTCAGACGAAGTTTGAGAAAGGAAGGCAGAACATCACTTATTTAAACTATACTTTTATTATATCAATATTTATGATATAGTAGAGCTGCCTATTTTTAAATATTTTTATTGCTTTTATGTAAACGGCCAACTTAATAGTTTTTATAGAAACTGAAATCAATGCCTTCTTATTCACCAGAATATTCATCTTTACGAAATTATTTGGAACTAATGGCCGAGCTTCCGTGGTCAACGCAAACCAGTGATTCGTTGGATGTTAAAAATGCACGGTACCATAAATTATTTAATTATTTTGTTTAACTATTTTTAGATTTATTATAGTCTGTTCAAAATAAATGAATACGTAATGTCGAAAACACTTTAAATCCAAAAGTTTTTAGTGAAAATTGCGTTTTATTTTCAAAAATAATGCATGTTGATCTTTTTATGTGTGTAAAACTTAATAAACACTATTAATCAATAATCAGGTGTCATTTTAAATGGTTTTATTCTACACTAAAAAATTTTATAAGAGGGGGAGGGGACTAGAAGATTATAGGAGGTGGCAAGGTGAACTCACGAGGAAATACAAAAATCGTTCAAAAATGTTCTCCAAGTCCAGTTTTCCTTCAGGTTTTTTTTTCACCTGCTCTATCCAAAGCGCCAGCTAGCGCCTAGCCTCCAAATATTTGGCGCCTGCGCAAAAATCTAGGCTCTAATAAAAAAAATGTTGGCAAGTTGATCTTATATAGTTTTTCAGTAATATGAAATGTATATATTTTCAATGAATTTGTAACGGTTGTTTTACACTTGCAAAATATAAAAAGGCACCTTTTTTATAAAACTTGTTGAAAAAGTAATTGTGTCGCCACCTAAATTTTTTAAATTGATTCTCAGTGCTAATCATTTGTGTGCAGACTAATAAATATAATCTGTATGGCCCGATTTTCATGTTTGATAGCTCATTTTGAAGCTTTCACAATACTGCGTTGCGTCACAAAAGTTTCACTGTACGAAAATAGTTTTTTTACTTACTTAAATCAGCTTTTAAAAAAATGGAAATAAGGGCATTTAATTTCGGCACTTTACAAACAATCGATTGTTTCTCAATAAAAAATTATCATTTTCAAAAATCCAAAAACCTATCATTATCTCCAGACAGTTTTCTTTAATTTAAGCTTCTACTTGTTGTTCAACGTGTAACTGGCCAAAAGTTACAGTTAAAATACCAAATGATATTAAAATGAGCAAAATTTGGGAAAAAAATGCATTTAATTTTGGCACTTTTTAAAAGGACCCCCTTAATCGAGTTTAAGTGCAGTGCTATGACCCCTACACATTTAAACGTTGTCTTTTAACTATTTACAACTACAATTTACACCCGACCACTTAATTCAACCCGTTTTTACCTACAGTAATATGTGTGCCGAAGTTACACTATTTTATTTTATAACAATTGCTCACCACAGACGCAACGAAGAACCACGGGGACTAAAAATTCGGAATATACACTAAATTTTACCAGGACAGTTTAATTTTTAAACCAATTTATTGCGTAATCATGAAATGCCCATGTTCTAAAAACGAGTAACAATTTTATTTTTTTATAAATCACACAATTTCACATGAAAATATCATAACCTAACAAATAAAAAGCTCACGACAGTCATCTACATATAATTAGCTCTCATTTTAGCTTTCAAACGTCGTATTCCGTACAGGATACCAAAGATATAGTCCAAAATCAAAAATGCCCAATTCGGAAAAGTGCCGAAATTAAATGCTCTACCCTATATTCATTTTATTTTGGCTTTTTTAGTGATATTTTGAACTCAGATCATTACGCATTGGATGATGTTAAAAAGAGAGTTTTGGAATTTTTGGCTGTGCGCCAGCTTCGAAAAACATTAAAAGGACCAATATTGTGCTTTGTAGGGCCTCCAGGTGTAGGAAAAACTAGTATTGCTCGATCCATAGCGAAAACCACCGGAAGAAAATTTCAAAGGTAAACAACTTTAATAATTCACAAAAATTGGTAAAGAAAAGTTTTAGATTTCTAGGACAAATTTTATCCATTTTAAAAATCTTATCGTTCACGAAGGTATACAGCAATATTAAAACTATGTTCGTTCAAAGGAGGTTTTTAAGTAGACATGGAGGAGGATCTGTTCGTGATCCCGCTCCATGTTTACGGTTTGTTCGGTACGGTCTATGGTTCGTGATCTGTTTTTAATAAAGTACCTTATAATTTTCTATTTTAAAAATCTTTAACGGGAAGTAAAAAATTATTGGTGTGCGTTAAAATTTTTGTTTTATTGGTAGAATTTAAATAACATACTTGTTTTGATCCAGTTATGGTCCTTAAGGTCTCTTTGGACAGTTTTAACTTTACAGCCTTCAATAAAAAACCAATTGAAATCATAAAATGTATTTTGTTATTTACTGTAACTATAGAGCATTATAATATTTTAAAATATACCAACAACGAAATTTCGAATGAGGAGCAAAAGGTAGGAAACAAAATGCAGTTAAATATTAACAAATATTTTTTTTAGTTTTGATTCATTAAAAATTATAATTAATTTAAAATAAATATTAATATTAAATAAAAAATGTGGCAATGAAAATATCTTCACAGTGGGAATCTATCCCTCGACCCCAAAAATTTTGACAGTGGGAGACGGTTGCTACCCGACTGCGCCACACACCCATCTAACTTTTCTAAAAGAGGTTTATAAACCCAAGGTATTTATTAAATCTAAAATGGGCACACACATCAGATTAACTGTACGAGAGCTAATATGGTCGTTTAAAAATCCTATATTTTAATAAAAACAATATTTTGGAGCTTTAAATTTTACAAATTAAATTAAATATTTTCGCCGCCATTTTAAAGAAATTAACCCCTGTTTTTAACAGAAAATCGTACATTAAACTATGAAAACATTTCCATTAATTTTAACGGAAGTATTTTTTTAATAATTACTTAGTGCATATTTTTAAGGGTTTTAATTTTGTTGCAATTCGATTTTTAATATCATTATTTCAACTACTACCATTATTATAATCAATGTGCACTTTATAATCGTGGTATTTCTGCTTTTTTAACATTCATAATAATTTTTTATGGAAACATTTATGTATTTCGCGAGATTTTGTATACAAAAATTTGTGATTTTCCATACTTAAGAAAACTGTACGGAGAGACCTTAAAGTTTTCATCCTTACCACTCTTTAAAAAGTTAAGAAAAGCTGGATAATCCAATCCACCCACTCCCCTGAAAAAAATTTATAACCCGAAAACTCTGCTAGGTTTTGGTATTGTAGGAGATTTCTCCCCCTGGATTATTGTCGTTTATATAAAAGATAATTGCTAAAATTTTGGATGTGTTAATACTCACAGGTGGGCAGGGGTTCCTTCTTTTTAAAAAAATAGCCTTAACCCGCCCCCTTAAATTCATGGGCTCCTGGACACCATACATAGACACGGGGGCCAAATTCTGGAAGTGTGGTTTAACAGCCCCAATTAGAAAATAAGAGGGGGGAATTTTTAAATTGAATTTTATTTCGTTAAAATAACAGGAAACATACAGAAGCTAGTTAAAACTGCACTTGAAATTGCATGTACCTTTTACATAAACGAAACCAATAAAATAAAATAAAAGATAGACGCGTTTAACAACTGAAACCCACAACCTGACTGCAATAATATACCCAAAAGTGAGACAGTTTAGTCAAAACCATGCCAACCACACCCGCGAAATGATTCCGGGCTCACCGCAAGCGTGAATGACAAAACCAAAACCAAACCATCACACTTCTAGGTTAAAACCGAAACCAAGCCTTGAGATAAATTTTGCAGTTGTCAAACGCCTAAATTACAACAACACATTGGGGATTTACAAAAAAAAATTAGTGTTAATATAATAAAGTATGTATACTTAAAATTATAAAACGTGTAATACAAATTATTCTCCAAAAAACTGTTTAAAAATTTTTTTTCACGCATGTTTTTAAAAAACCTATGCTTGTTTTAATCACAAATCATGGTAGGAATCATCAATGGGGTTGGGGGGTTAACCCCCCAATTCTGAGAAGGCCCCCCACACTCAGAAGAGGGGGGGGAAGAAAAGGTTAACCCCCCAATTTTGGAAAAATGAAGAAAAAAATGTCTTTAAAATGACTTTTAACTGCCTCCAAACTTAAGTTTTGAGGTCAAAATGAATATTTTAAGCAATAAAAAGCTCAAAAATGCTAAAAAACGTTCTTTTTTGACCTAAAATTAGCGTTTTTTACCTATTTTTCCTTCAAAATCGAGAAACGATATGGGTATTTTGCGTTTCTCGAATTTTAACCCCCCCCCCTAATTTGGGGTTTAACCCCCCACTCCGGACCAACTTGCCCATGTATGGTAGGAATGTCATTCCATTCCATAGCCGCACAGATTGTCTTAGAGCGGATAAATTGGTCTTAAAAAAGGTTTAAAAAACAAAAAAAAAGGAAAAAGGAAGAAAGGGGGAGCAGAAAGGTTAATCCGCTTAAATTAAATAACGATTATGACTATGGGTTATGCATTTAAAAAAAAACGATATAGGTAAAGTATCTTAGATTTTAACCCGTCACCTCCATACGGTTTTAACCCTCTCCTAGTGGTCCAACTAACAACGAAAAAAAGATTTCACTTTCACGAGATATACCCCGGGGGCTTAAAAAATTACCTTAAGCGGTTGGTTGTTTGTAGGTTGCCTGTTAGGTCATTTGTGAGGTCCTTTGTTGTTTTCTTAGTAAATTTTATATTAATACTGCTCGCACAAAACAGATATATATGTATGTATATATAGAAGTGCGCTACGAGCAGCGACATTTTTGTTTTTGGGCTCTTGGTATAATTTTTAGTTTGCACGCTTCAGCAGAATTTTATTTTTACTCTATTTATTCTTTCCCCCCCCCCCCCCCCTTATCTTATTTTTCTCCTCCTTCCGTTTCGCCCCCCCCCCCCCCCTCTACTCCCGTCACCCATGTCGGTTAAAAGTTTTTCCGTGAAAACCTTTCTCCATAATCCAGAAGACTCTCCACGTGTAGGTATACTCACCCAAATCCAACCAACATGCCCATGATTGCATTCCCTTTAACAAAATGTGTTTACATTTTAAAGTTATATTTTTAGAATATCACTGGGAGGAGTGTGTGATCAAAGTGATATAAGAGGACACCGAAGAACGTACGTGGGTTCAATGCCAGGCAGAATTATTCAAAGTTTAAAGTCGGCCCAAAGTCGTAATCCAGTCTTTTTATTGGATGAAATTGATAAAACAGTACGTAATGTGCAACTAATTTTTTAAGAAGAGTGGGTTCATCTTTTTTTGAAGAAAATATTCCTCCCAAAACCAACAACCATTCATGTCTAATAAAATCAAAGTTTATTCATACTCTAGGCGTTGGGTTCTGAATTGCCCCCCCCCGTTTTATTGGAGGATTTGCCCCCCCCCCCCGTTTTTTGCCCCCCCCCCCCCGCACGAAAAAGTAAACGTAACCTATGAAGCTGTCGCCGTCTTTGGCCTATGCTGTCGCCGCGATCGCGTTGCTGTGCTGTTCTTAGCCCATTTCATTGTATTCCAATCTATTTTTACCTCTTCTTTCCTTTCCGCCTCTTTTTTCCCCCCTCTTCCCCCTCCCCCCTCTTTTCTCCTCCTTTTTTCTCTTTTTTTTCCCCCCCCCCGCCCCCCCCCCCCCGTCCCCCGCCCCCCCCCGTAAAGTAGCCCCCCCCCGCCCCCCCCCCGTTGTGGTAGCGCCCCCCCCCGTTTTAACCCCGGGGGGGGCAGTGCACATGTCTGCTCTAGTTACCTGCTACAAAAATCAACACGTTTTGACTTTTTTGTTTAACAAAAACCTATTTTTATACGTTTTATTTTAAGTTTTAAGGTTTTTTAAAATTGTGTGAGAAAAGCACTTTTTAGGATTTTTTTCTGACAGTAGTACGAAAAGTAGAAAACCAGTAAAAATCCAGTTTATGCTGTGGGTTTATAAGATTTATTATTAGTTTTCATTATTTGTCTTCAGGGCAGTGTCTTAAGTTTACGTGAGAGGTTTAATTCGAATTAACCTTTCTCCAGCTTATAGAGCTTTTTGATTAAGTGGAAAAAATTTTTGCTTACATTTTTGGTTATTTTGTTAATAGAAACGTGATTGATGTATAACTTTTTGCATAAATTTGAACCTACTTTTTTGTGGTTTAGAGTGCGGGCGTCCATGGAGATCCTGTAGCGGCACTTCTGGAAGTTTTGGATCCGGAACAAAATTTTAATTTTTTGGACCAGTAATTTTAATTTTCTCTGGTTGCTAAAATATTTTTTTTAATTTGGTTAATATGAATAAAAATTAAACAAAAAAATATTAGGCATGTTAAAGTCGTTTTATAAGGTTATCACTGTATTTTTTATTTAGCAAATATTGTCGTAGGTTTTGCTCCAAAATTAATAAGATTAAACTAAACTCTTCTAATTAGATTAAACAAGGTTAAACCTTGAGCTCGCCTCGAACCAAGCATTATTTGCTTGATTCACAAATGGAATCCGGAAAATGGTGGTTGTTGCGTCTTACTCATGGTGCCGACGTACCCAAGTTTAGGGGGACACTTTCCCGGGTTAAGAGCCAAACTCGGACTAGGGAGGCATTCTTCGGGGAAAACTTAAAAAAACGTCAGTGGGTTTAATTTTAGGGTAGGTCAAAATAAGTATGATTTTAAAAATCGCTAAAAAAATTTTAATAAAAAGACTCAAAAATGATAAATGTGAAAGTAAAAGGAGCGTAAAATTAAAAATATGTGTTGTAAATTAACATTTTATCCTATTTTATATGTTAAATTTACCAAAATAAACAAATTTTAAAAATTTTCAGAATTGGTAGAGAGGGAGGGTAAGAGAGTGAACGCGAAAAATAGTCATCTGGGGGGGGGGTGTTCCTTAGCGGGGAGAGGGGAGCTTCCCCCCCCCCCTTCGGGCAATTATTTTCCTTCTAATCGATTAGCGCCTAATTATAAAAGTACCTTTAATACCACTATGGTCGGACCTCCACAAATACAAAAAAACTCTTTCACTCAGAAGTTCAATAACACACTAGTTCTGAATAAGGGTTTTTAATGTAGGAAGCGGATACAATGACAACTAGGGCCAATCATAATGTAGGAGGAAAATTAAGAAACAGCGAGCGACCAGTACATTTTACAGTTTCAAATATTTATTAGTTCAAAACCTTGACCCCTTCCTTTTAAAATTTCTTAAATACTTCTTACTAATACAAAAGCAAAACCATTTTTTGGGTATTTTTAGTTTTTTGCCACTTCGTAGGTACGGCGCTGCTACCGCGCGTGGTGCACTTTTTTAATGTTTCAGTTACAGAAAATGATTGTATTTAAAAGTTTGGAATGGACTTTTTAAAATTTATTTTTAAATTTTAAATAGTTTTACAACCAGCACATTAAAAAAAAACTTATGTAGGTGTAAAATTAATTTCAAAGCAAATATTTCAACTTTATTTGTGCTAATTCAAAATCTTTGTTCACAAAAATATTATTTTAGTGATGATTTTAAATGTTGTGACGTTTAATCAAAAAACCAAAACTTATTTAGCAAACCAAACCAAAACTAATATATTTAAGCACTTCAACGTAGTGAAACATATCATCGTGTAGCAAATTTAATAAAATATAGGTTTAATTTAAACTAAAGAAACTAAGAAAACTACGATTTTTTTAAATTTTATTTTTACTTTTTGTACCCTCTCTGGTACAGTAAAGGACGCTTATTCCGAACTACTATATTATTTACTGCAAATTTGCAATTACTGTTATTAATACTGCACCGGCAATTATTAATTGTCATAAGTTTTACTTTATATAAAAATATATACAAAAATAGTGTTTGGGCTTTTGAGGTATACCCAGAAAATTTATTTTCGGTTAAAGTTACCTCCTGACTTTTTTGGTTTTTTTTGAATTCCCGTATTTAGTGTTTTAGTGCTAAGATTAGAACCCCCTCGATTTTCAAACTTTAGGATGAATATCGGTATTTTTAGTATTCTTAAAAAGAGGGTATAACCCACCACCCAGCCCTTTTATCCCTTTTTCCATACGTTCTTGGTTGGTTCGTTAAATTGCCGCACTTCAGTGCAGTTGAATGCCCCATTTCGTTATCTCTGAACGACGCGGGTTTTGTTTTTTTTTCAGTACACACACGCCAATAAATCTAAGAGCCTGCTCACTTATTTCTATCGTAATCAATGTAGCGGTTGAAGTTTAATTGTAACTCCATTCCCAACCTACCCCTTATGCACACCTTTGGGTGGAACTTTGTGATACATTGCTTAGTGCTATATAAATTACACATTGCTATATAAATTTGGTTAAAAATATCTGTTTACTTTTCTTTTAAACTTTTAGCTATGTAAATGCTCCATTTGACTTGTCTCAAGTATTATTTCTGGCCACTGCAAACACAACCAAAGGCATTCCTGCACCACTATTGGATAGAATGGAGGTAGGTACATTAAAGGTGCGGTGCGGAGTGAAACTTTTTGTCTTTGATGTTGATAATTTTTTGTGAAAACCTTACACCTGCCCACAATAGCCCACAAAAATTTTTTCAACAAAATATCTCCAGTGGTTCAGACGTTATGACCATAGATGAGCAAGGGGGGTAGGGTGGGGTCCACCCTTCCCTTGCCTCGAAATTTTGGGGGCCCCCTAGAAAAACATCCAGGACCCCCCCCCCCCCCCGCTTCCCCCCAAAAATTTTCAATTTACAATTTTTCCCCTGACCCCCCTCTGTATCTTGAAACCTGACCCTCCTCCCTCCCCTCTCGAGAAAATTTTAAGTACTTTTTTAATACTAAATTTTCTTCCAAAAACGTGAATTTTTAACACAAATTCATGTTTTTACACCATTTTTATACCTAAATATCGCTTTTTATTCAAATAAAATGTAGTATTATCTTATAAAAAACTACCATATTTTAATGGTTTAAAAGTATTTTGTTTTGGAAATTGAACCCCACCTGACCCCCCTCTAGGTTTTAAAATCTTCCACCCCGGGTCGACCCCCCTAGAAAGCTAGAGGGTGTTCGACCCCCCCCCCCTAGGACCCCCTCCTAGATTTTGAAATGTCATTTCCCCGGGATAAACACGAAAACACCACCCCCTAGCTTTTGACCGTGTTCATCCATAGGTGAGAAAAGGGGGGGCAGGGGGGGGTCCACCCTTCCTAGCCTCGAAATTTTGGGACCCCCTAGACGTAAATCTGGAGGGGGCCCCCTCCCCCCAAATCTCCGAATTTTTTACTTCCAAAACGTGAATTTTCATTACATATTTATGCTTTTTCACCCTTTTTATACCAGAATATCGCTTTTTATTCAATAAAATGTAGTATTATCCTATAAAAAACAATTATTAAAGTTATTATGGTTTAAAACTGTTTTGCTTTGGACACTGGACCCCACCTGATTCCCCTCTACATTTCAAAATTTCGCACCCCCCCCGTTTTAATGGCAGTGCACATGTCTGAATATAGCGATATTCTGGTATAAAAGTGTGAAAAAGCATAAATATGTAATGAAAATTTCAGGTTTTGGAAGTAAAATATTTAGAAGAAATTTGAGGGGAGGGGGCGGGGGCCCTCCAGATTTTCGTGTCTAGGGGGTCCCAAAAATATCCAAGGCTAGGAAAGGTGGAAACCCCCTGCTCCCCTTTCTCACTGATGGATGAACACGGTCAAAAGCTAGGGGGAGGCTGTTTCCTGTGTTTATCCCGGGAAATGACATTTCAAAATTTAGTGGAGGGGGTCCTAGGGGGGGGGGGGCCCCTCGAACACCCTCTAGCTTTCTAGGGGGAGCGGCTCTACCCGGGTGGAAGATTTTAAAACCTAGAAGGGGGTCAGGTGGCGTTCATTTTCAAAACAAAAGACTTTTTAAACCATTAAAAATATCTGATTGTGTTCTTATAATATATAATACTACATTTTATTTGAATAAAAAAGCTTAGATATTTAGGTATAAAAATGGTGTAAAAACATGAATTTGATGTTAAAAATTCACGTTTTTGGAAAGAAAATTTAGTATATAAAAAAAAAGTACTTAAAATATTTCTCGAGAGGGGAGGGGAGGAGGGTCAGGTTTCAGAGTTACAGAGGGGGGGTCAGGGGTAAAAAAATTCGAAAATTTTTTGGGGGAAGCGGGGGGGGGGGGGTCCTGGATGTTTTTCGAGGGGCCCCCAAAATTTCGAGGCAAAGGGAAGGGTGGACCCCCCACCCTACCCCCCTTGGGGTCATGGTCTATGGTCATAACGTCTGAACTATCACTGGAGATATTTTGTTGAAAAAATTTTTGTGGGCTATTGTGGGCAGGTGTAAGGTTTTCACAAAAAATTATCAACATCAAAAGAACAAAAAGTTTCACTCCGCACCCACCTTTAATGTACCTACTCTCCATTCTATCCAATAGTGATGTGCAGGAATGCCTTTGGTTGTGTTTGCAGTGGCCAGAAATAATACTTGAGACAAGTCAAATGAAGCATTTACATAGCTAAAAGTTTAAAAGAAAAGTAAACAGATATTTTTAACCAAATTTATATAGCAATGTGTAATTTA
>JASAMX010005035.1:0-16941 GCA_030248175.1 Microlaimidae sp. YZB2_3 | reverse complement strand
ATTGCTACACTGCGTGTGTTCAAAATAAAATATGTGGACTCGTCCCTAGACGCACGCGATGTGCACCATAAGTCGTTCTCACTTTATTTCGCCAGGTGCTGGCTGAATAAAATTTTTATTATTATAATAATTTGTTTTATAATGTTGAACTAATTACACACACTGTTGCATTTTTTTAGTCTGATGAAATTGACAAAAAACGAATTATAATTTAAAATAATCTTTGATAAGCGTAAATCGCCACTTTTTCAAGTAGAAGGTTATATTTGTATGTGTAAGAATTAACTATAAATTTGAAAAAGTGTCGATTTCGCGATTACGCCCAGGTAGATTTCGCCCCTTTTTCCTGCTCTATTTTTAGAGCAATTTTCAAGGCTAGTCTACCACTTTTTTTAATCAAAATAAAGAAGAAACCTAATAAAAACAAAGTATTAGCTGCTAAAAGACAAATGTTTATTTTGAATCAGTTGCCGAGATATTATGTTATAACAGTTTTAATATTATGAATAGGAAACGTATTTTTCGTTAATATTACAATGTGAAAAACATTGAAAACATTGTTTATTTTTAGTTTAATAGTTTTTATAAATTGAATTTTTAAATTGAATACAAAAAAGTTAAATTTTTAACTAAACTAATAATATAAATTTCTAATATTGCTTGAATATTAATACGAATTTAAATTATACAGTTTAAACTATTATTTTAAACAATTAAAAAAGTGGCTCCTAAAAAAATTATTGCGCTGAATCTTTACGCTTTCCCAAGAGCTTCAACTTAAATTTTGATTAATTAGTACGAATAATATCGATTTCAGAATTTGAGCGTTAGAATAATAATGATAATAATAAAAATAAGAATAAGAAGAAGTAAGAAGAAAAAGGAGATGAACATGAATTCTTGAAAATTTACCACGTTTAATTTTATGGTTGGCGCGGCGCCAAAGAACTAGTCGCTTGGTGCTCCCGCACCACCCATGACTTGGAATCGAAAAATTTGAAATCGGCAGTTAAATTCAAAGATGGAAATTTAGGAATCGGAAGTATATGTATAACCCTAACCTAACTCTAAACTTAGAAGAAATCTCATTATTAAAATTTGAGTTCCAAATCTTAATTTTCGCAGCTCGTAATTTCGTAAATTTCCATCTTTGAATTTAACTGCCGATTTCAAATTTTTCATTTTTTAGTTATGGGTGGTGCGGGAGCGCCACGGAGCGATTTAGTTCTTTGGCGCTGTGCTTACCATAATTAGAGAACGTGAATAAATTTTAAAATTCATGTTCATCTCCTTCTTGTTCTTATTATTATTATTGTTCTAACGCTCAATTCTTAAAATCGATATTCCTCCTTCGTTACTGATTGATCAAAAATAAACATGAGCTAATTGGAAAGCGTAAAGATTCACGCAAATAATTCTTTTTTATAGCCACTTTTTTTATTGTTTAAAATAATAATTTAAATTGTAATAATTGTAATTCGTATTAATATTCGAGCACTATTAGAAATTTATATTATTGCATAGTTAAGACTTTAACTTTTTTGTATTCAATTTAAAAATTCAATTTATCGTACTATAAACAAAAGAATAAAATGTTGGCAATGTTTTTCATTGTAATGTTAAACTAAAAATACGTTTCCTATTCATAATATTAAAACTGTTATAACATAATATCTCGGCAACGGATTCATTATAAACATTTGTCATTTAGCAGCTAATACTTTGTTTTATTAGGTTACTTCTTTATTTTGATTAAAAAAGTGGTAGACTAGCCTCTAAAATTGCTCTAAAAATAGAGCAGGAAAAAGGGCGATTTATCCCTGGTAGTAATCGGCGAATTCTCCACACTTTTTCAAATTTATAGTTAATTCTTAACACATACAAATATAACCTTCTACTTGAAAAAGTGGCGATTTCGCGCTTATCAAAGATTACTGTGAGAAAAATTTGTTTTTTGTCAATTCATCAGACTAAAAAAATGCAACAGTGCTGTGTAATTAGTTCAACGTATAAACAAATTATTATCATGGTAGAAATTTTTATTCAGCGGGCAGCTGGCCAAAATCAAATACAAACTTCTTATGGCGGTCATAATGTCCATCTGCGACTAGTCCACATCTTTTCTTTTTAAAAACATATGCCCCGTGAGGAATCGGCCCCTTTCTCCTGGTGGATTCTTAGAGCATTTTTTCAAGGTTAGTTTTTTAAATTATTTACATTATGATTCAAGAACGTTTTTTTCTCTAATGCAATGCATAAGTTATTTAACAAAAATATATAACTTTTATATTTTTGATATTATTACATGTTAAGAAACAAACATGAAAGTTTATAATAAAATCAAAATACAGCCAAGCAAAACAAAGCGAAACTATTAATTAAAAAACAAAAGATACATTCTAAGCTAAAAAAATGACACTTTCAGATTTAACATTAATTTTAAATATTAATTAATTAATAACTAATGAGATTTCTATTAACAATATCATGCTCCAAAGCTACGATCGTTTAACTTGAAAAAGCGCCACCCTTTCAATAAGGCTTTTCAAACTTGTTTTATACATTTTAAGTTAATTCCATCAAATATATTCAAAGTCATTTTCATTTATTTTTAATCAATTTTGTAAAAAATAGTTAATAAAAAAATTTTGACCAAAATAACCAATGGCATACACCTCTTTAGTTATTTTCATAAAACTAACTAGTAAAAGAATAAGGCGGAGCTAAGTTAAAAAACATAACTTTGGGGTTGGTCAAAAACGTTATAAATTTTGCGTTTTAAATAAGAATGTTTTTAAGTTTGTTCATTCTTAAATTTTAATATTACTTTTAAACCTTAACCATCTTATTTAGTTTTTCTAACTTTACTGATTTTATTTATTTTATAATATTTATGGTTTGCTGATAAAAAGCAATATAATTTAAGAAAGCTCGACCGAAGATCCAGATCCTGATGCTGTAGAAATACTCGTCCCCGAATATTAATTTTCAAAAGATTCCGGTTTGTGGGAAGGTGAACCGACCGATTGACATGCAAGTTCTGAAACAAGTTACAGCCAACCGAATCGGGAACGCAACCGAACCGAGCCAGCTGAAAAAACCCAGGAATCCAGTGAATCCATTTCCATGGCACGTAGGACTTGCCCTTCTTCGGCTGATTCTTAGAACATTTTTAAGGCTAGTCTACCCCTTTTTGAATCGTATTAAAATATAACCTGATAAACTAATGTTTTTTAGCTGCGCAGATTTTACTTTATTGGTAATTTGGTTGTGTATAATTTACAAATTTACTGGATTCGTGATCTGTAGAACTATAAGTAGAAAACTTGAAGCCGTCAGAAAATTTACGAAATTACGAGCTGCGAAAATTAAGATTTGGAACTCAAATTTTAATAATGATTTCTTCTAAGTTTAAGACTTAGGTATAGGTTATACATATACTTCCGATTCCTAAATTTCCATCTTTGAATTTAACTGCCGATTTCAAATTTTTCGATTCCAAGTCATGGGTGGTGCGGGAGCGCCACGGAGCGATTTAGTTCTTTGGCGCCGCGCCAACCATAATTAAAGAACGTGGGTAAATTTTGAGATTCATGTTCATCTCCTTTTTCTTCTTCTTCTTCTTATTCTTATTTTTATTATTATCATTATTATTCTAACGCTCAATTCTTAAAATCGATATTCCTCCTTCGTTACTGATTGATCAGAAATAAACATGAACTCTTGGGAAAGCGTAAAGATTCACGCAATAATTTTTTTAGGAGCCACTTTTTTTATTGTTTAAAATAATAATTTAAATTGTATAATTTAAATTCGTATTAATATTCGAGCACTATTAGAAATTTATATTATTGCATAGTTAAGACTTTAACTTTTTTGTATTCAATTTAAAAATTCAATTTATCAACTATAAACAAAGAATAAAAAATGTCGGCAATGTTTTTCACATTGTAATGTTAACGAAAAATACGTTTCCTATTCATAATATTAAAACTGTTATAACATAATATCTCGGCAACGGATTCATTATAAACATTTGTCATTTAGCAGCTAATACTTTGTTTTATTAGGTTACTTCTTTATTTTGATTAAAAAAAGTGGTAGACTAGCCTTGAAAATTGCTCTAAAAATAGAGCAGGAAAAAGGGCGATTTATCCCTGGGCGTAATCGCGAAATCGACACTTTTTCAAATTTATAGTTAATTCTTACACATACAAATATAACCTTCTACTTGAAAAAGTGGCATTTCGCGGTTCCGCACTTATCAAAGATTACTGTGAGTATAATTCGTTTTTTGTCTATTCATCAGACTAAAAAAATGCAACAGTGCTGTGTAATTAAAATTCCAAACGTATAAGCAAATTAACATTTTTAAGGCTAGTCTATCCCTTTTTGAATCGTATTAAAATATAACCTGATAAACTAATGTTTTTTAGCTGCGCAGATTTTACTTTATTGGTAATTTGGTTGTGTATAATTTACAAATTTACTGGATTCGTGATCTGTAGAACTATAAGTAGAAAACTTGAAGCCGTCAGAAAATTTACGAAATTACGAGCTGCGAAAATTAAGATTTGGAACTCAAATTTTAATAATGATTTCTTCTAAGTTTAAGACTTAGGTATAGGTTATACATATACTTCCGATTCCTAAATTTCCATCTTTGAATTTAACTGCCAATTTCAAATTTTTCGATTCCAAGTCATGGGTGGTGCGGGAGCGCCACGGAGCGATTTAGTTCTTTGGCGCCGCGCCAACCATAATTAAAGAACGTGGGTAAATTTTGAGATTCATGTTCATCTCCTTCTTCTTCTTCTTCTTCTTATTCTTATTCTTATTATTATCATTATTATTCTAACGCTCAATTCTTAAAATCGATATTCCTCCTTCGTTACTGATTGATCAGAAATAAACATGAACTCTTGGGAAAGGGTAAAGATTCACGCAATAATTTTTTTAGGAGCCACTTTTTTCATAGTTCAAAATAATAATTTAAATTGTATAATTTTAAATTCGTATTAATATTCGAGCACTATTAGAAATTTATCTTATTGCATAGTTAAGACTTTAACTTTTTTGTATTCAATTTAAAAATTCAATTTATCAACTATAAACAAAGAATAAAGAATGTCGGCAATGTTTTTCACATTGTAATGTTAACGAAAAATACGTTTCCTATTCATAATATTAAAACTGTTATAACATAATATCTCGGCACCGGATTCATTATAAACATTTGTCATTTAGCAGCTAATACTTTATTTTATTAGGTTACTTCTTTATTTTGATTAAAAAAGTGGTAGACTAGCCTTGAAAATTGCTCTAAAAATAGAGCAGGAAAAAGGGCGATTTATCCCTGGGCGTAATCGCGAAATCGACACTTTTTCAAATTTATAGTTAATTCTTACACATACAAATATAACCTTCTACTTGAAAAAGTGGCGATTTCGCGCTTATCAAAGATTGCTGTGAGTATAATTTGTTTTTTGTCAATTCATCAGACTAAAAAAATGCAACAGTGCTGTGTAATTAGTTCAACGTATAAACAAATTATTATCATGGTAGAATTTTTTATTCAGCGGGCAGCTGGCCAAATCAAATACAAACTTCTTATGGTGCACATAATGTCCATCTCAGACTAGTCCACATCTTTTCTTTTAAACACACGCCCGGTGAGAAATCGCCCCTTTCTCCTGCTATATTCTTAGAGAATTTTTCAAGGTTAGTTTTTTAAATTATTTACATTATGATTCAAGAACGTTTTTTTCTCTAATGCAATGCATAAGTTATTTAACAAAAATATATAACTTTTATATTTTTGATATTATTACATGTTAAGAAACAAACATGAGAGTTTATAGAAAAATCAAAATACAGCCAAGCAAAACAAAGCGAAACTATTAATTAAAAAACAAAAGATACATTCTAAGCTAAAAAAACGACACTTTCATACCTAACATTAATTTTAAATATTATGTTATAACTAATGATATTTCTATTAACAATATCATGCTCCAAAGCTACGATTGAAAAAGCGCCACCCTTTCAATAAGGCTTTTCAAACTTGTTTTATACATTTTAAGTTATTCCATCAGCATATTTAAAGTCATTTTCATTATTTTTAATCAATTTTGAAAAAAATAGTTAGAAAAAAATTTTGACCAAAATAACCAATGGCATACACCTCTTTAGTTATTTTCATAAAACTATGTAGTAAAAGAATAGGGCGGAGCTACGAAAAACAAAACTCCGGGGATTGTCAACGTCATAAATTTCGCGTTTTAAATAAGATGTTTTTTCTTAACTTTGTTCATTCTCGCACTTCTTTATATTACTTCAAACCTTAACCATCTTTATTTAGTTTTCTCAACTTTACTGATTTTATTTATTTTATAATATTTATGGTTTGCTGACAAAGCAATATAATTTTAGAAAGCTCGACCGAAGATCCAGATCCTGATGCTGTAGAAATACTCGTCCCCGAATATTACGATTCTTTCAAAGATTTGTTTTTGTGGGAAGGTGAACCGACTGATTTACATGCAAGTTCTGAAAGTAAAGAACCACAGCTGACCGAATCGGAAGAACTTAATGAATCTGAGCCAGCTGAAAAAAGCCAGGAATCCAGTGAATCCATTTCCACTGCACGTAGGACTCGCCACTTCAGCAACGTTTCGCGTATTAAAACCCAGTCTACTTTACCAGCTTCAGCTTTGGTCCGCCATGGATCTGAAAAACGGAACGCAGCTTCACTGAATAATCTTTCTGTGAAGCTGACCAATAACATGAGTCCACAACAGACCGAGACTCAAGCGCCTCCTATTTCTGAAGGGGCGGCACCAGTGCGACCCAAACCTGATATGGTATCGTTTCTTGAACGTATTAGAAACGCACGACGAGGAGTTAAAAGCAATTCGGGTGATTTAAACGATCCAAAAATCAATAAAAATCAAGAACTAGCGAGGTCAAATTCCGAAGACTCTATACCTGGTGCAACCCATCTGAGTTTGGTACAAAAGTTAAGACTGCAGCATAAAAACCACGTTGAGAAGTTGAAGAATTTATCAAATCCACCACAGATTACTCCTAAAGTAGATAAAAATCCACCCGAACTTGGAAGAATTGCTGTTACATCCAGTACTTTGTCCACTAATAATCGCCGTTTAAATAAAATCAATAAACTTGCTGAAAGAATAGCAAAACTAACTCCACAAACTAAATTTAAGCAGCAACGACATCCTAGAAATCATCGAATAAACGAGCTGAAAAGAATACATCTTTCTAACATTGTTTCCAAAAATGAAGAATTGCTTAAAAGTTCAAAAAATAAATCAGAATCAAAAGTTCTGGGCTCCAAAAACACATCAAACATAAAACAAGTTGGTCAATCCACGCAACAAAATGTCAGACCAGAACCAGATTTGATTGACCCTGTCGTTCCAGAAAATAAAAAGAAATCAAGAGTAAGTTATGCTGCCACGGACAGCAGTGAAAAATCTGCTCCAGTAAAACAGAAACATATTAACCAAAACAATTTTAAAACTAAAAATTATGCTGAAATTTCTGAAGAGAAAGAGAATAAATTTGAATATAACAACAGTGATGAATATATGTATTTATACTATGACGAAGCTCAGTCTAGTTTTTTTTATTAAATTTTTAATGTAAAATTACATTGCATACTAACATTTTATTTATTAGACGAATTGATTTTGGTTCTGTTACACCAAATGGTTTCAATTGTTTATATAATAACGCAATAAAATAATTGTAAAAAATGTTGTTCATTAAAAATAAAATTTTATATTTTTAAATTATTGCTTTTATCGTAGCTCCACAATAAGTAAACCGTAGATTTTGTTGTTGTTTTTTTTCTTTTAAATTAATAAAACACTGTAACTTTTCTATTGTCACCACATTAAAAAAATCAAAATACAAAATGCATAACCAATAATATTGTATTATATTACTGAGAAAATGTATTAAAACTTATATAGTATATATAATAATGTTTTGGATTAGAAATGCAGACAATATATTTCAAATGTTTTTTTGTTGAGTTTGGTGCATATTTTTAAGTTATATGTATCAACAAATCTTGAAACTTTGTGAGAATTATATTTCCTTCCAAAAATAGCTCTGTCCACAATAAGTAAGATCATTCAATTTAAATAAATAAATAATAAGTTTTCAATAGTTTATTTTTGATCTTTGTCGGCGTGTGTTAATTTAGCTCGTAAAGTATTGCGCTCGTAAAGTATAAAAATGTAAAAGTGTTACATTTTTGTAACACTTTTATTTTGTGTTATATTTCTGAGTGGTTTGTTTTCTGCTTTTTTATTTAGTTTCCTGACTTTAAAAGTTTATAAAAGTCTACAATCAGTAATAGATTTTTTGAATTAATTGTGATGCCTCTCTTATACTTTGAAAATATACTCGTATTTTATACCACTTGCACTCAAGTTCCACAAACATTAAGTTGAGTAAAATAAGATTTTTATATTCATTATTTTACAGCAGAAATACTGAGTTTCAAAACGTTAAATTGTTTTGTTTAATTTGTATTTGATAAAACATTAATTTAACACAATTGCGAGATTTAAAGTTAACCGGAATAAGCAAACATATTTTAGTTAAATTAAAAATGTATTAATCTTGTGATCAGAGAAAATATATTTTTACTTCAAGGTAAGTTTTGTAAGTAAGGGAAAGATTGATTACTGGTTAAAATTTACTGGTTGCTGGTTTGGATTGCTGAAAACCACAAAATCTCAATTTTCAAATTCGTCAGTTAAAAAAATTACATTTTGGTTTTCAGGGGAAAAACTAGAGTAGAGTTCGGCGTCGTCTGCGAATAATTTTGTTTTAGAATGAAATACGGAGTCGAAAATATCGTTAATATAAATGAAAAACAAAAAGGGATCTAACTCAGAATCTTGTGGAACTGAGTTTTTAAGATATATGATTTTGAGTCTACGTTGATAAAAATTACTTTTACATTTTTTATTGTTTATAAGATTAGTCTAGTCATTTAGATTTTAAGGAGTTTGGTTATAGTTAAACTTTTTAACTTAAAGCCATGATGGTTGGCACCTTGACAAAATACAAAAAATACAAAATTACACAAAAGCATAAACTACTATTATAACCAGACGTTCCATAAGTTCAAAAATACGAAGACAATTGAAATAAAATGCAAATTGCAAAATTTAAAAATCTTTTATTTTTTCCTAAGCCTAAGCAAAGCCCTAAAATCAAGCTAAATTTTATAATGATCACAAACGCATTATATTTATGGTGAATTGACACTACCTTATGGTGAATTTGTAATTTTTATGGTGATTTTGGCTTATGGTGAGTTTGTCCATGGTGTTTTTATACGGATCCGCTTTGTGATGGTGACAGTCTAGTCATCCTCATTAAGCGTTTCTACTAGCCGATTTACAATTTTTCTCTTATTCACTTGGCTGTTCGACTCCGCTAGACCAAATACGACCAATAAAGACGAATGATGGCAAATCGCTTATATGTTCTCCGTCTGCTGCTAAATCATCGGTAGTAAGCGTTGAAAATCACTGTACATATCAGCCACCAGCGTCCAGCTTGCTTGTGACCTCCAACCGTTCGACTTTTTCTTTTTATCCCTTTTTTTCCATTTCCCAAAATTTTTTTTGTTTTGAAGCTCCTCAACAGTTTCTGTAGGAATAGCATTGTCTTTTTCTATTTTTTTTAAATTTTTTCTATTTTTTTAAACATTATTCGTGTTATAAGAGCATCTCCGAAAATTTATTCAACCTGCTGATCAAAAATAGATTTTGCAAAAAATATGGCGGAAAAATTAATATGGATTAAAAAAGGTTAGTAATACATTTGATACTTTAAATAAAATATTTTGATTGTTTTTTTAAACGTTATAGGAAATTTATTATCAATTTATATAAGAAATTTTTAATTTTGTTGAGTCAAACTGAAATAATCAAGAGATATCACAGCCGTACTAATCATACATATAATTTTACTTCAAATACCCTATTTTGAAAGAATTTAAAAGAAATAAACAAATATACAAGATTATCAACCAATTACGTCTCAAAAAAAGAATTAGATTAGAAAATTACCACGAAAAATAAACCACATAGAATATGTCTTTTGAATATATTATTGTATTTAATTTTAAAAAAAATTAATAAACCAAAATACTTTTATACCGAAAGGACGGCTTCTGAACCGGCCTCTGGAAGACTGGAGGCAGATAGGAGGCAGGTATGAGGCAGGTAAAACGGCCTCGGAGGCATCATGGAGGCAGGTAGGAGGCAACGAAATTTTCGATTGAGGTAGGAAGGAGGCAGGTAAAAACCGTTTTTCCTAATTTAGGCATCCCGTCCTTACCGAGTTATAATCATCGTGACAGACGTGATGGGTGTCAGCGTCACGGCCGGAGCTCCAAAGCTCCAGCCAGAGCTCCGAAGCTTTTTTTGCCTTAAATTGTCGGAGTTCTGAAGCATCATAGTGGGGGTTAGGAGCATTTTTATTTTAAATTTTCATTATATTTTTCGAAGCATTTTTATTTGTTAGCATGGCTTTACGCAAATTAAAACAGAATATATCTTTTATTGAAAAAACAACGACCTTATAGGGTTTATTTCATTTTTAATTTCACGTCAGGATTTTAAGGACACTCAAAATGTCATATAGTATTCGTTATCACGTCATATATGTTTTGCTATGTGAGAATGGTTGTGGGAGGAACTAATACAATCACTTTTAGCCAATTAGTGCTTGAGAAAAAACTAATCTCCAATAGATGAAAGATCTCCTTTTTCATAAGCACTAATTGGTTAAAAATGATTCTATAACGTGTTAACTTTGTAAACAATATTGACATTGAACTATTTCTGTTTAAATGGTAGGGTTTTGACTATCGTGTTGCGTAAAGCACTGCTAACAGCTAAAACAGTTCGAATTATGATTCAATATGAAATTCTAAAGGTTTTCGGCATTATTTTTTGTTTACTTCTAATTAATAATATTTTAAACAAATAGAAACGAAGTGAAATATATTATTTTAAAACACACTTTGTGTTACTCAAAAAATACAAACAAAACAAAATATGTTTTTTAAAATTTTACAAACAAAACAAAAACAAAGTTTTTTATTAATTTGCTTAAAAATGCGGTACCAATTCAAACTTCTTGTCTTTGATTTTGACGATTTTTTGAAAAAACTTTACCCCTGTCCCCAATAGCCCAGAAAAATTTTTTCCACAAAATATCTCCAGTGGTTCAGGAGATATGACCCCCCCCCAAAATGGCGCTTTTTCGATAATTGTGTACCTGAATGATTGCTGATTGGGTATTAAAAATTAAGTTACAAATTATATATTCAAAAAAGCGACTATTTTTTACTTTAATTTGATACCTTGATTGTCAAGATTGGTGTAGTATTTGTTGAGATATTGCATTTCCCGTACAAAAACCCTTGATTTTTAAAAAAAAAGCAAAAAAATAAGTGACGGTAGTGATTTTTTTGGTTAAACTTTTCTTTTGCTGAGCGAGTAGCGGCTGTTTAGTGATTTAAGTTTGCGTGTATTTCATCGAGTTCGAGCTCTGGTTAATACATTTTTTGATTTTTTATTGAATAAACATAAAAATAATTAATTTTTTCACAAAAACTGTCTGTTTTGGTTTTTTGTTATTTTAAAATTAATAATTTTAGTTTCAGCGCTCACTTTAAATTTACCATTTTTCTACTTCCCCTTTTACAGTTTTTCATCAAAAACTCAAGTTATAAAATATATTAATGCACAATCAAATATGCTATAGCCTTGAATTTTTTAAAGCGTATAAGAATGATAAAATTTGCTAGCTTTTGTCTTTATATCTTTGTAAAGAATTATCGGTTTAGGAAAGTTGTTGAGAATGCTTTATTAGATCATTTTAATGGGAAATAGTAAAAAATAAAAATGATACATAGTGTACTGTGTGTGCCCGCACGAGAGTTTTTGAGTGTTATATATCCCACCAAAATCGGAATTAAGTTTGCCCAACGTTTCTTCCTTCACTTCGTTTTTTAGCGAAAAAATTGAGGGTTTTTTTGTACGGATAACGCAATATCTCAACAAATGCTGAACCAATCTTAACATTCAAGGTGTCAAAATAAAATAGAAAGTAGCCGCTTTCATCTAAAACATAAGTTGTAACTTAAGTTATTATACCTATAGAGCAATTTTTCAAGTACAAAATTAACGGAAATCGAAAAACCGCCTTTTTTGGGTCATACATCTAATTTTTTGATAAAAAGTTTTGTGGACTATTGGGGGCACGGGTAAGATTTTCACAAAAAAATATCAAAATTGATGAGAA
Source organism: Microlaimidae sp. YZB2_3 (assembly GCA_030248175.1). Taxonomy (NCBI): domain Eukaryota; kingdom Metazoa; phylum Nematoda; class Chromadorea; order Desmodorida; family Microlaimidae; species Microlaimidae sp. YZB2_3. The sequence continues at coordinate 4,578 of JASAMX010005035.1, read as the reverse complement.
AAAGTTTGAAAAAAAAGGTACAGCATCTTAAAATATTACACAACTTAATATTGTTTTGAAGACCAAAGTTTAACCGCAAAGTTTTTTTTATAGTGATTGTTATTTTTATCTGGCCATGAAAATCGCCCTAAAAATTAATAAAAAAGTGAAATTTTCAACGGCATACGTTAGGATCGAAAAAATGTGGACTAGTCAGATATAAACAAATGGACTAGTAATGTTCCTTTGAGCTCCAGAGCTCTTATTTTTGACCTAATTTCCGGGATAATTAAAAGTATGTCGTAATTTTAAAAAAACACATGCGTAAATTAACACGGGGTACAGTTCCAGAGCTCTGTTTCTGTAAAAAGTAATATAAATCTATTTTAACCTGTGATGCTCTTTTCATTATTATTTTAGCCATTTTTTAACAATTTTTTTAGCATTTAAATGGGTTTTAAAGAAATTTTAGGTTACAAAAAATATATTAACACTGCCAAGAATATATTTTTATTAATAAGTTTTTTTCTATTTTTGACAACACCATAGTATAAGTTTATTTTAAATTAACGTTTTCTCTCATGGCACTTAATAATCGTATTAACATTTTATTTTCTGTTTTTTTTTTTGGTTTCAAGTATTTTTTCCTCATTATTCAGCAAAGATTATTGCAAACTTTGCTTCAAATCTTTTTCTTTTCAAATTTAAAAAATTTAAATTTGGTATACTGATTTTGCTATAATAATGATAATACCAATAATAATAATAACAATAATAATAATAATAATAATAATAATAATAATAATAATAATAATAATAATAATAATAATAATAATAATAATAATAATAATAATAATAATAATAATAATAATAATAATAATAATAATAATAATAATAATAATAATAATAATAATAATAATAATAATAATAATAATAATAATAATAATAATAATAATAATAATAATAAAAATAATAATAATAATAATAATCAGAAAAATAATAATAATAATAATAAATAATAATAATAATAATAATAATAATAATAATAATAATAATAATAATAATAATAATAATAATAATAATAATAATAATAATAATAATAATAATAATAATAATAATAATAATACTAACAATAATAATAAAAATAATAATAATAATAATACCAATAATAATAAAAATAATAATAATAATAATAATGATAAAAATAATAATAATAATAATAAATAATAAAACAATAATTTAATATAATACTATTAACAATAATAATATAATTATTATGTTATTAATTAATAATAACGGTTGCTGCGGTATTAATAACCCTGTGTTGCTTTTGTTTTCCTCCATTGCTGATGATTTGGTGTATATCAAAATTTTTATTTTGAAGTTTTGGTTTCTAATAGTATTATTTTATTAAATTTTGTATAAAACTTTAATAAGAAAATTCATTCTGGCCACGTTAAGGTTTTGTTCAAACCAAATCAAAATTTTATGAGTTTTAAACTCACAATTTAATCTCAGTGTAAACTGGCACCTTACTGATGTTTTGCCCTATTTATTATTATCCACTCATTGCGAATTTTTTAATATTCCATTATTAAAATCGGCGATCATCGGTCCAAAAGATTTTAATGTCAAAATATTCCAAACTACTATAAAACTGGGTGGATGACCTGAACGTTCGGTTACTATAAAATAATTTTAAACCAACGGTTTTTGTTTAAATATTCAAATTAATTTTGACGACCGAATACCGTCAGCATGAAGACGGTTTTTTTTCTTTCGTTTTTGTTTGTGTGTTACGTTTCCGCTCAGGGTCCAGAAGGCCTTTCGGTACCTAACGAAGAAATCCTGTCAGCACTTAGGGGCGCTTCAGAAATATCCGTATTAGAGGTCCCGCCCCAATCCGCACCACCACCCGCGTATGCGGTACCCCCGCCACCACCGCCCGGATATTATGCTGGCAACTTGGTACAATATTCAGGACCCCCTCCCAGAAGGAGGCTGTTTGGAAGAATCGGAGGGCTAGCCAGAAGACTACCTCTATTTGGAAGGCTTAGGCAGAGACTTTTCGGACCACCGGGCCAAGACATTTATCGACCCGGTTACATTCAACAGCCTCAGCAGTATTATCAATATCCGATCAACAACTACAAACCAGAGTAATCGAAAAACAATTGTCAGAATGTAAATGGAGAATGGTGTGTAAATCTTCTATTAATTAGTTTTCCGACATGTTTAGGCTCGAATTTTTTTGGACTTTCGGAAATATCGGATAACTAATAAAAAATCTAGGAAATTCTCCATTCACATTTTGTTTTGATATAAATGACGATGGCATATTTCATTCGGATACATATCATTCGCGTATTTGCGCTAATTATTGGTTCATTCCAGAATATTTCGCATATAATATAAACTGAACATTTTCTTTTGAATAAAAGATAGCAACAACACCATTTCCTTCAACTACATTATTTTCTTTTTACTTAAACAAAACCACGCAGTCATTTTTACGCTTTATAAAAATTATTATATTATCGCAATAATTTTTTAATAAGATAAAAGTTTATATGCAATGTATGAATGTGAATGAGAATCCAATTCATGCTGTTTTGAGTATATACAAATTTTGCTGTGGTGACTTTTAAAACACAACAGCTTGTGGTTGTAATTCAGATAATCAAGTTTTGAGATTCAGTTATATCTGTTACGAATGATATTTTTTAAATATGTGGAAGATACATACAAATTCAGGACAGTGTTAACTAGCCTGTGTATTTTATCTATTTATATATTTCTTTGTATTTTATTTATTCCAACGAACTAAATAAAATAATTAAAAAAAACTTTAAAAAAACAATATTTTTTTGTTCTTTGTACTCAAAACTTTTATTTTATTTCAGATATAAGCCCGGGGAGGTTTCTTACAAACTGGAAAATGGAAATTTCCAGCCGGTTCGTATCGAAAATATTGTGAATTCACCCGACGGTTCGCAACAGTACTATTCCGTACCGCAGCAATCGGCTGGGCTGGGCGGAGGGTTATTTTCGGGGTTGAGGGGAGGCCGGCCCCTGTTCAACGGGCAGATCCGCGGATTCCTGGATGACGTTTGGCGGAACCTGAGGAACGCCACCACGGAAATTGACCCGGAAACGGGGAAAGTGGAACTCAGACCTCTTCTGCAGGAACTGAAAGCCCGTCTAGCGGAAAGAAAAAAGGAAAGAGAAGCGGAGAAGGCGGCCGCGGCCGAGACGGCCCCGCTCACTTTGATCGAACAGTTACACCAAGGAAATAGCCTGGCGGAAATTATTCAGAATCAAAAAAACAATCCACCAAAAGGGAAACTATTAGATAAAATACGAGATCTTGTGGACCAGCGGCAACAGCAGCAGAATTTATAAGACCAAGAAAACTTATTTATTTTTAAAAAAATTTGAGCAAGCATAGCAAAAAAAATCCACTTTATTATAAAACTTAAAAACATTATCTTATTTTAGTCATGTTTTTAAATGCTTTGTTTATTGTTATGCAGATCGAATACTTTACAAAAAGTTATTTTGATATAATGTTAGAGTTCAAAAAATAGAAACTAAAACAATTTTATAACGTGTAAAAAATAATTTTAGAGTGTGGTTAGAAAACACATAAACTGTATGTAAGTAAAATATAAAATTATTAAATGGGCTAGATATCTAAATCCAAGTCATTGTACGTAGCTTTATTTTCACTTTTCGCTCTACAAAATTCAATTAAAAAAAACTTTATCCTTATATTGTAAACGAACAAAACATTTTTGAATTAGTAAAACCAAAACCAATACCGCCACCGCCATTTTCTACTAAAACGCTAATGGAAACAATTTTTAAAAGTTTTGTTTTTTTTTAAACTCATTAAAATATTTTGTTTCCAGAAATTTTGTGCCAAAAATATATTATTAATCTATAATGAATCAATTTTCAATATCTTTATTAGCCTTAAATTTCTGAAATTTAAAGTGGATTTGTTTGGTTAAATATTTATTTATTACTGTAGTTATAAAAAATGTTTTTACGCCGTAAAAACTTTTTTTTAATAATTTTTGAATTTTTATTTTGTATTATTTTGTATTATTATTATGTTTTAATGACTTTTGGTATTAAAAATTGTTAGTGTATAATATAATTGTTGAATAAAAGCTTATTCAGACTGTTCTTGTTGTATTTACTGCAGTTGCAATGCAAAGTTTATATTTGAGTCAAGGTACCACAGGTCGTAGGGAATAAGAGCGTATTTTTGAGATTGAAGAAACACAACACAAATAATTTATTTGATTTGATATTTATTAAAAATATTGGACAATTATAATTTATTAATTTCTAAAAGCTTAAAATTCCAATTAAATTTAAATTTATGAATAAGCAATACATAATTTTAAGGTATAGCTAAAAAGTTCAAATATAATAATTGGAATCAGAGATTGTTTTAATATTTATTCTTAAACTTTTCCTTTTTTTCTAATATGTTTTCATTATTAACAAGAATGTTATAATGCAAAAAATAAAGAAAAGCTTAAAGCTCAAAACTAGGCCTTGACAAGCATTTTCACCAAAAATATGTAA
>JASAMX010005033.1:0-14866 GCA_030248175.1 Microlaimidae sp. YZB2_3 | reverse complement strand
TTAAAGCATATGTATATGCTTTAACAAAAAAACCAGTACCACCTGCTTCTGCCTGTTCTGTCTCAAGGTAGTTTTGACTGCCTCCGCCTTGCCTTTTACCTGCCTACCAGGCATTTTTGCTGCCTGCTATCTGCCTTCACCCTGCCCCTACCTGCCTCCAAGTCAGATTTTACCTTACCTACCTCAAATTTCCGCAAGCAGCTTTGAGAGGCGTTTTCCCGGGATATAATTGTTCGTAATGTGAACAATGTTAACCAACTTTATTACACCACACGGTGTTTGTACTGTACATACGAACGGATTTTTATTTAGAAAACTGCACTTTTTGTTCACATACAAAAAAGGTACATTAAAATCATGGTGAACACGTGGGCCGCACGCCAACCACTATATGATTGAACTGGTAAATTTTTTACCTCAGGGTCTTTTATTGATATTGCTATTGATATTGCAGGGTCATACATGTCATACTTAAACATATAAAATTTTGGAGTGACAGAAAGAATGCTTAGATGGATTGAATCGTTTTTAACTGATAGACATTTTAAGGTTGTTATAAATAATGAAAAGTCTTCTCTGTACAATGTCACCAGCTCAGTTTCTCAGGGGTCCGTTTTAGGTCCTTTTCTGTTTTTGATTTATATTAATGATATAGTGGATTGCGTTAGTTATTCACAAATAAAACTCTTCGCAGATAATGCAAAGGTTTACATAAGTTTTTCTCTTGAAGACGAAGAAGGTAAAACAGCAGGACTACAAGAAGATCTACATCTAACTAGGATTTCTAAATGGTCTGGTTTGTGGCAGCTTCAGTTGGCTGAAAATAAATGTGAAGTTCTTCACGTCAATTCAAGGAGAGACAAAAAAAAGACTATATCATTAGAGATAAAACTCTTGCCAAAGTACAAGTGGCAAAAGACTTAGGTATCTATGTGTCTGAAACAATGAAATTTTCTTATCACTGCAAAATAATTTCTAAAAACGCTCTGAGAACTTCATCACTTATATTTACAACTTTTCATTCTAATAACATTAAAAACTTGACTCGCGCGTACACTACGTACGTGAGACCTATGTTGGAATATGGAAGTGCAATTTGGAATCCATATTTAAAACAGGATATTGACTTAGTTGAACGTGTCCAGAAAAATTTCACACGAAGACTGTTCAAAAGATGTAATCTTCGCTATACAAGTTATGACAATAGGTTGAAATTTCTGAAACTACAGAAGCTAAGTGACAGACGTAATATTATAGATCTTTCAGAATGTTATAAAATTATTCACGGCTAAACCAATATTGACCCCAATGATTTTTTCTATTTCAATCGAAATTGTACTATTCATTAAAACTAAAAATGTAAAAATCTAGAATAAATACCCGCAAGTTCTTTTTTAGTAATAGGATTGTTTCCAAATGGAACGCTCTTTCTTAAAGACAAGTTTCCGCTAAATCGTTAAAAGAATCTAAAAAACAGTATCTCAAACGGCTCATAATAGTGCTTATCAATTCAAGCATTTGGGTCGTTTTCCAGTAAACCACGTTTCTATGTTTGTGTTGTGACCGCGATCGTTCGCACAGTTTATATATTAAAATTATGATCACTATATTAATAATTTCATGGTTTTGTTCTTTTATTGTTAGTAACTGGAATAAACTTGACTTGACTTGACTATATAAACATTTAGAACAAAGGTTTACTTTTACAAACTATTGGATGCAATTTTGGAGTTATACATAATGATAACTAAAAGACTTATGTAAATTTTTAAAAGCATCAATTTAATTAGCGTAGAGCAAAAAACTTGATATTTAAACTGATAAAAATAAAGTGGTAATTTTAAAAGTCATCAAAACGAAAACTGGTATCTACTGTCAGCGATTTCCTTTAAAAAAAGTCTCATAAAATTAACAAGTAAACAAAATAAACTTTTGATTTTAGCCTTTTTTTCCACAAAATGAGATTAGCATTTATCTGTTTTAGATTACGTCTACCTACTGCAATTTGGCGTTAAGAGACGTGACATAAAATTAAAAAAGGAAATTATTAACATAAATAATAAAACCTTTTTTAATATATTCACGGTTCAGTCTTCTAAATACACTTCAGATAAGAACCCAATTCATCTTGTATTTTTAGTAACTTTGGTGTGGTGACTTTAAAAACATACCACCCCCTGGTTTGCGTTTTTTTAATTGGTGTAAACACAAACTCGTGTCATTTTTTCACCTGCTAATTTTTAAAACTAACCATTTTTTTGTTTTACGTCCTTATATTGTGGTTGAGAACCAAACCAATCATATTTTTTTTATTAACTTTGGCGCGGTGACTTATAAAAAACACCACCCCGTTTTTCGTAGGTTTTAAACTTTGGTATAGCATTTAATTACCAAAATCATACGTTCTGTTTTGTGTTTTTTAAATTAAAGTTACCAAAATAGTGATTTCGTGTGTTTTTGAAGGCCGAAATGCCCGTAAATTTCTAACGGATCAAAAAAATTAAATATTTTTAAAAAGTTGAAAATATGCTGAATTTTTAAAAATTCGTTCGGCAGTAAAAACTGAATATTCAAAAGCCCGCTTATTTGGTGAACTGCACTTTTAAAGCTATGCCAAACTTGCAAATATGGTTCAAACTGCAAAGTTAAATCATTTTTAATGGGTGAAAAGGTAAAATCCAGCTCTATTAGGCCATTCGAAATATTTCTTATTGCAGTTTATTATAATCTTCACTGGTAATAAAATAAGTTTTTCAACGAAAAGAGATTTGAGAAAAAATAATAAAGTTAAATTAGTTATAAAACTACTTTCAGTATGAGTTTCAAATTAATCACTGCGAAATATTTCACCCGTAGCTAAAATTTTGACCCACTAGCCAACTACATAATATTCTGTACATATTTAAAAAAATACAAATAAAAGTGCATTGCACTTTATTAACACACGATGGCCAGAAAATGGTAATACGTTTGGTAAGAGTTTTCTTCTAGGCAACCATCGATTGTTGATCTCATTTCCTAGCTGATAAGGCCATTATGACTGCTGTTTACCTGGTGACAGGGGCTTAGTGAAGCTTTCTGCTTCGATAAACTCACTAAAAATGCTTCAAAGCCAGTGTTATAAATTATTCAAGGATAAGTTGTTTTATCTTTTGTGGCACATGTTTTTAGGCCTTTAGTAACTGGTTGATTAAAGCCAAAAAACATTATAGCATATTTCCGCAATATGAAAGCCTTCACAAAATTTACATAACACTTTTGAATCCTGAATAATAAAAACAACTGGTTTAATTTGTCCAACAAAACTTTATTATAAAAACATCATTCGATTTTCTTCTTTTACAACGCAAGACTACACCTACTAAACTTATGCAATTTATAAAAAAATTGCGCTAATCCAACCATTACAAAAGTAAATATAACAGTTGTTAGCATTTAACGACATAATAAATTGTTATGTCATATCAGTGTATAGCTTTCAGACTTATCGTTATGCGTTATCTGTTAAAAAATATCAATACTGACAATGCCACAAAAACCTCTACAAAAACCTAATTATTTTATAAATGACGCCAAATATTAAAGATACCGAATATTACAGAGTACAACTTTTTGTGTCCGGTTTCCATGATTTTATAAATTTTTAAACATATTAATACTGAGGATTTTTTTCGCTAAGAAAACCTGATACATAATTGTAAACAAACAATCATTGATGAATAATTTAACTGGTTTTCGGGGCTCTGAGATTGATAAATAAATGATTATTTTTACAGGATTTAACCCCAATACAATAATTATTGCAAACAAACCTTTATTCCAAAATTGATCAGGTTAACCGTGATTAACTTGCATGGTTTTGTTTTGTTTATGAAATATTTTTTATTGATTGTGTGATTTTAAATCCGACACATTATTAATGTGTTTCCTGAAATAAACTTACTTACTAAATTTTCTAATACGCAAGGATATGCTTTGCGTATTATTATTACAATTTTTTATAAATTCTGCAAAAAATCAAAATTTATTATCTTTCATTGATGTTAATTACTGAAGTTTTTGAATTTTGAATTAGAACCTATCATTTTATTCATCAGCAGGTAATGAGAGTCAGAATTTTGACGGATGACAAAAATTTCCGTAGTGGAAATTTAAATAGTTGCAGAATTTATCGTACAATTCAATAGCTATTTTATGAAACATTGTTTATCAAATTTGTTTGTTTTATATGTTTCACCTTGATCCAATGCATTTTTAGTTTTTTTTTTAATTTTTGACGGTTTTCAGAAAAAAATTTAAAAACAAAAAGATCATTGTCTTTGACCCCCTATAAAAAATTTTAGGTTTAATAAATGATTTGTTTAGTTTTATCGCGTTTTTAGAGGGTACCGACCGAGCGTTTTCAAAGTAATCGGTTCTTGCACACATTTTTTTTAAATAATAAAAACAGCGCGCATTCAACGCGTCAAAATAAAAATTCAACGAAGGAATTTTGTTAAATCTATTTGGAAAATACTCGAAATGCTGTATCTTTGACAAGGGCGAAATCGCCACTTTTTCAAATTTATAGTTGTTTTTTACACATACAAATATAACCTTCTAATTAAAAAAGTGGCGATTTCGCGCTTGTCAAACATTGTGCTGTGAGTATGATTTTTTAAATTGACATTTCATCAAACTAAAAACATGCAACAATGCTGTGTGATTAGATCAATGTATAAACAAATCATTATCATATGGTAGAAATTTTTATTTAGTGAGCAGCTGCCCAAACCAAATGCAAATTTCCTATAGTCCACATAATGTCCATCTAAGCCTAGTCCACATCTTTTCTGTCTAAACATACGCCCGGGGAAAAATCGCCCCTTTTTCCTGCTCTATTCTTAGAGCATTTTTCAAGACTAGTCTTATACTTTTAAAACAATCAAAAATATTGCATTCCAATTTCAGTACGAGCAATTCCAGTGCAAACTAACTACAAACATAATATTTTGGTTACGGTATTACGGTGCTGGTGCTGAAATGAGATCTCTTTATTTCATTTTTTATTTTTCTTCGGATGTTTCACGTGAACGCTTAGGTGCTTAGCGGTCAGCTAGAATTTATTCGCCTCCTAAAGTGATGTTCCCCAGAGGCTCCCGCCTCGGAGCTCTGCCCTATTTTTGTACTAATTTTATATAGGCACCTTGCACTGGAACTCGGTTTATACATGAAGTATGCAATATACATAAGCGTCACCATAATGGATAATTACCGTATCTCCTACTTATCTTTCGTAGTATGCAGATCAACGGACCGAAACCGCGCGAAAGTTTGATCGGTTGATCTGCATACTACGAAAGATAAGTAGGAGATACAGTAATTATCCATTATGGTGACGCTTATGTATATTGTATACTTTATGTATAAACCGAGTTCCAGTGCAAGGTGCCTATATAAAATAATGATGCTACAGATTATTTTGTCAAAATTTTTTTAATAACTTATTTAAAACAATTAAAGTAAAAGGCATATAAATAATTTAAATATATTTAATCCTGAATAAGCTTAAAATCACTCATTTAAAGGGCGTAACTCCCTCTGTTTTAAATGGGCGGAGCATGATATTGGAGGACAGGAACATCACTAAAATGACATCATAGGTAATTTTTTGGTCTTTAAGGTCTCTCCAGACAGTTTTCTTAAGTATGGAAAATTGCGATTTTTGGCATACGAGATCTTGCGATATACATAAATGTTACTATAAAAAATTAATATGGGTGTTAAAAATGCAGAAATACCACGATTATAAAGTGCACATTTATTATATTATTGGTAGTAGTTGAAATAATTCATATTAAAAAAAAATCAAACTGCAACGATTTTTTTAAAACCCTTAAAAATATTCACTGCTCAGTATTTATAAAAAAATTCTTCCATTAAAGAGGAACTGTTACCCTTTTTCACGTACATAATCCAATGAAAATATTTTTTGTATTTATGGTTTAAAATACGATTTTCCTTGTAAAATGGGAGTTAATTTCTTCAAAATTGCAACGATTTAAAAAAAACGTGGATTTAAAATAATTTGGTGAAATCTAAAGCTGCAAATAGTATGTTTTTATCGAAATATATGATTTTTAAACTGCAATAATAGCTCTCGTGCTGTTAATCTGTTGTGTGTGCATATTTTATATTTAATAATGGCCGTGGGTTTATAAACCTCTTTTAGAACAATTGAGCAGATTTACGTGTGGCCCAGTCGGTAACGCCTAGGGTCAAATTTTTGAGGTCGAGGGATTGATTCCCACTGTACACTATATTTTCGTTGCCACATTTTTTATTTAATATTTATTTTAGATTTATTATAATTTATTCAATGAATCAATAAAAAAATTATTTATAAAAATTTAAACGGCATTTGTTTCCTACTTTTTGCCGCTTATTTGAATATTCGTCGTTGGTATATTTTAAAATATTATAATGTTCTATAAATACAATAAATAATAAAATACATTTTACGTAAGCAAAAAATAATTTTTGTTCTGTATTTCTACTAAAGGTAGACCCAACGTGGCTGCAACAGTTGTTCGTTGGATTAAAAAACGCCCCCATTAAGTAACCACTCAAATCACGAGAATATGACGTCACTTTATCAAACAAATACTCCGTATTAAATCGAATCTAATTGGCTGATAAAGTGACGTCAGATTACAGTGATTTGAATGGTTACTTAATGGGGGCATTTTTAATCCAGAGAACAATTGTTGCAGCCACGTTGGGTTTACCTTTAGTTTTTTATTGAACGATGTGAATTGAAAACTGTCCGGAGACCTAAAGCTGATACCCGAGTTTTTCTAACCCATGCTGGTATATGATGCCCCGTACAAATTTTCTACACAGTAAGCGATATAACAGTGTTTCTATTTATTAGTTTTATCTATTTTATAGGCACCTTGCACTGGAACTCGGTTTATACATAAAGTATGCAATATACATAAGTGTCACTATAATGGATAATTATCGTATCTCCTACTTATCTTTCGTAGTATGCAGATCAACCGATCGAAATTTCGCGCGCTTTTGATCGCCTCATCTGCATACTACGAAAGATAAGTAGGAGATACGGTAATTATCCATTATGGTGACGCTTATTATTATATTGCATACTTCATGTATAAACAGAGTTTCAGTGCAAGGTGCCTATACACAGATATAATAGCTAAGAGTTTCTTCATCAGTGCACGAGATTAGCTAGAAACAAAATTTTACACAAACAAGCAATGTTTAAAAAAAGTGTCGGTAATGGCTCATTATGGAGTTTAATTAATAAGGCCTCTAAGTCATTTTTCACATTAAACATGATAGTTAGCGAACATGATCGGTTCGCTGTCCTTATTGAATGGACGATACATGTAAAATGTAGGCTTTGCTTCATAGTGTTCTTAACACACGTTTTAGTGTGGAAGCAGGAGAATTTTGTTAAATGTAGTTGGAGGCGAAGCCAAACATTGCGTTCTTTTTTTGCACAAAATAATTCACTCGCTGCCGGTCACTGGCGGATCATTATAGTATGTCCTATGCTTTGATTATTAAAAAATTCCAGTGCAAGGTGTTAATATTATGTCAAAGCCACAACGTGAAGTGATTTTAATTTATTTTTTACAGTGTAAATAGAGGGCAAAACATGAATAACAATAACAATTTTATCACTTTAAAACATTGCATTAATATTTTTTACAAAATTATCACATCGATTCAATTAATTGACTAATGTGCTTCTCCTTTTTTGCCAGCCACCTAAAAGCAAATAATAAAACAGCAGGAATTTTATCAATTACAGTCACGAACAGAAAAAAATTGAAAATTAAAAGTGACATTTAAACTTTTTCTATTTAAAAGGCAAGTTATTATTACCTTTGTTTTAAATAATATGCCATTCTTTGATAGCAAAATAAATAAGAAAGAAAACTATAAAAGACGCCAATGAACGACGCGGTTTCAACTAAACATCATTGTGTTATGCATGTACCTACACGGATTATTTTTTTTTATAAAATGACCCTTTTCGTTTACTTACATTCATTGTTTTAATCGTTACAAATTTTTACCTGATAAATCTCAGATCTGTGCGCGGTCTGGAAATGGCCCCTGGAATAATAGTGGTTGTGCCCCCGTTTCATTCCCCCTCCCAAAAATGAAAAAGTACCCAAAAATTATGGCGCCATTTTTGACTTATAATAACGCCATCATCGCGAAATTTCGGCAGTTATTAGCCCTTTCAATACAATTTATGTCATTTTAGATCTATTTTTTACTTAATTTTTGTTTTTTTTTGTCTTTTTTCTTTTTCACTTTTTGTTTCTTTCTTCCCTGCTTGTCCCTCCCGCGTTTAAAAAAATTGCCTCCCGCATCTCAATAAACCACCCGGGGGGCAGTGCACAGGTCTGAAATATGGATTTTTTTATAAAGTCAGGTTGTATTAGCGTTTCAGAAGTACGACTTATAAAGACGAGCATGGCATTTTTTTGGACGATGAATATGGGACAGGTAGGATTACTTTCTCTAGCGCCGAAATTTCGGACCTCCTATAAAAAGTCCAGGGGTAAGTTTTTTTTAATTTATAAAATTCCACATTAATTTGATTATCGTCTAAATCTATGGGTTAGTGAAATAATGCCTGTGGTTTTTTGTCTGAAATTTTTTACAGTCTATACTTATTATTATTGTAGAAACCTTAGTGATCGGTTTGTGGCCGGAACCTTAGTTAAATCATTATTATAAACAAACTAGTTACTGAACTTACTCTCTTAAATTCCTGCATATTGGTAGCGTTGAGCGGAGTACCAAAAATTTTTAAGCTATCAATTTTTGTACAGTCAGTATCTCCCAAGTTATCTTTTACAAACAACTATAAATGAAAACAAAATATCTTAATTGAATATTAATGAATGACTGTTAAACTTCATTTTCACACTAGATGTACATTTCGTTAGACACTAGAATAATTTTGAGACATGTGGGAGAAAAAATTAATTTTTCAAGATAATTTTTTTATAATTAAAGAAATATTCATTTCAAGTTTGCACTCATAGATGGGCACAGAGATAAGCGCAAACCCTCGTATTCTGAGAAAAAAAGAGGGTTGAACTTTTCATTTGAAATAGGTTACCTCCCTTAAAGTTTAGAAAACAGAAAAAAGTTTTTATTATTTTCTAAGCATTTGCAAAGTAAAATTTTATTGTTTTGGTGCTTGTTAATGTTAAAACCTGATTAAAAAACGGTTTTTAAGTCAAAATTAATGTTTATAAATTTTTTAAAACAGAAAAAATGACATTAGGGTAAAAATATATGCGGGGAAAATCGATGAGTTACTTTTTCGGAGTTAAACCATTCTTAAATCTGGGTTTGATCAACGTCATGCAACAAGCCCCAATTGCAGATTAAATTATACCACGGAGAGTTAATCCCTTTTAAAATTGTCAGGGAATGGTCGTTACCAAACCATAAAACCAGGTCTTAAAAATATTCAGGTACGTATATACTATGTTTTTGAAAAGACATTCCTACTTGTCACCTCTCACAAAAACTAAACTTACTTGAATTCCCCTAACGTTTTGATATTTGACATATCTTAAATTGATGACATCACCCGATTCCACCTGCTTCTCAGTAAATCTAAAAATAAAATCCTAGGATTTAAGCTATAATGCTTTCGTGTGTATAATGCTAACATATTTATCTGGTGGGGTTTAGCCCTCAAAATTGATTACTGTTTAACAAACAAAAAAAGTGGGGGGGGGGTTAGGGGGCAGTCTCCCAGATTTGTGGGGTATGACCTCCCAAATTTAGGGGGAGAAGGCGAGGCGAGGCGGTATCCCAAATTTTTTTTGGGGTATCACCGAAACACTCCATTTTTAGCGTAGTATTTTTTAGTAATGGGTCCCCCACAATTTTAGGATTGTGTCAAAGGCACCGCCAAATTTTAGGGAGTGTGGGGTTTTTTCGATTAGGGGGGAACTGCTTTGCCCGGTTGGGAGGGGGTGGTAATATCATAAAAAATACAAAAAATGGCACAATCAGAACAAACCGCTTGAAAATTAGTTCTTTAATAAATAAATACTGTTGGCGTAAATTAAGGTTTTTGTCATTTTTTTAAAATTTATAATAAAAAAATTTTATAATAAATTGAAAAACGAGCTAAAAATGTGTTTCTAAGGTTTTAATGTGTGATTGATATTTCGGGTATTTTGAAACTGTTAGTTAAAAATTTCGGAAGTATATAGTTTAAGGTGGAACGATACAGTTAGGATACCCTGTCGTTTTTTGTGTATAACTCGTGCCGTGCGTGACGGACAGAAGCAAACTATATGTTGGGAGAAAGGGTATTTTTTTCCGGTCAGTTCGGTATCCTTAACATTTTTGGTGGACTATTTCACGCCGAGATATGCTTCGTTGAAAAAAAACATTTTAAAACAGTTTTTTCCAATTTAACAGAACCAGAGTAAATATTACGTAATAAAAATTTAACTCAAGTTAGATACACCACATGCCTACAAAAATTTTCAGCGAAAGCCCTACTATTGAAGTTTTTTAATTTCGTTTTATTGCTAAAATTGTTGAAATAAAAAATAAAAATAAAAAAGTGATAGTAGAGGTTTCGTTAAAAACTTAGAAACTGGCTCAGAATTATGGTCCAACTGTTGTGTTAAAAGTTGGGAACAAACTAATTTCTATCAAATGACTAAACTTTCATTTATATTTTTTGATTTGACGTCGGGAAACTATATTTAGAAACGTTTGTTTAAAACGCCCTTTTAAGCAAGAATCTTAGATGGAGCAGTAACCGAGTGGTTAGAGCGTCGAACTCGCAATCCTGAATTCTAGGTTGGAGTCCCCTGGGCAATATTTTTAACCTCAAAAGATGTTTTTTTTTAAAATTTTTAATTAAAAAAAGTGTTCATTATTCAATACTGTATTCAACCCCGCGTACGTGTTTTGAGGTAAAACCGCTATATAGTCAGAATGCCTCCCAAGGGAGAGGTCGCAACCCCCCTAGTGCCCCCCGGGGGTTCGAATTGAAAAATGGAGGTCGGATTCGTCATCAGAACTTCCGAAAACCCCCGAGTACATGTTTTGGGGAAAATTGGTGAAATTTTTCCAACTGTATCGTTCTACCTTAAACAATACACAATTTTGCCAAATTAAATTGGTTGTCTTAATATGAAAATTCTCACTCTAAAGCTTGAGTTGGTTCCATGGAGTCTGCTTTATCAAAGTCTAATGTTGTTGGCTGGTTAATAAATATTTTCACATTTTTAGGACCATTTTCTGAAATAGAATAAAATTTTGATAATACATTAATTACAACAATGATATTGTGATATTATTCCATACAAAAATAATTTTAATGTTAGCGATTTCATACAAAAATAATTTTAAAATACTAACAAATTTTAAACAAAAAATTATCCAACTCTCATAGGATAACGTTTTTGCGTAAAATTTTTTTACTACATAAAAAGAATATAAAATTCCAACAGATAATATTTTTCAAATAAAAAAACCTGCTGTGCCTTTTTGGTTAATTTTATTTTAGAGATTAATTTAGTGTTATTTATTCATTACCAAAAAAAAAATTCTCGGCGGGGTAAGTTTAAGCAGTTTTAAATAGCAAACGCTATGTTTAACGCCAGAAATTTGTAAGTATCCAACAAAAAATGGTCAATTAAAAAGAAAAAAATTATCGTTAACTAAAAATTGCGTTTTAGTAAAATGGGGGCTGTGAGGCAGCCCTCGGTAATTTTTACATTTGCATACTATTAAAAAACAATGGGGACCGCCCTTCCTCCACTTTGTTCGACGTTACGTCTCTGTTTAATGACAATAATAATAGCTAAAAGCAATAAGTTGAAGCTGTTAAGTAAAAAATCAAACAATATACCTCTCGGGCCTTTAATTGCAATCGAATGACATTTCACTGGTTGATTAAAAGGAAGATGTATTATAAGCTAAAACATAATTACTTAAAAAACTTTGCCATGATAAGCGAACATTAGTTAGCAAAAATTGTTGATAAATTGGTGTCCGGTAATTTTTTCCGCCTATTAATATAGGCGGAAAAAAATTCCCGTGGCAGTATTTCAACTGTAAGATTTTTGTTGCGAAAAAAATTCTCGCGATGAAACTTTGTCTGCTTATCTCAGGTTTTGGCGTTAAAATGATAATGCTGTAGCAGTTAGTGAAATTAAAAAAGATTTTAAAACCTTTTTTCAACAGTTTTTTTAATTCTAATTCCATTTTTAACAAAAAAAAAACTGTTTAAGTCTTTAATAAATTGAAATATTTATCGTGCCCTAAACTGTAGAATTAACGACTAACTTTCTTAAATATTTATCATGTCCTAAACTGTAGAATTAACGACTAACTTTCTATAATTGATTCATTTTTAAAAAGAAACAAAATAAAAGTGCAAATTCAGCGCATGTTGAATTTTTTAATGTTTTTCTTCACACTACTGTAGTTTTTTTTCTTTTCGCCGCTCGCGTCGAAATTAAATAAGAAAAATGAACAAGGCCAAAAAATTTTTCTCGCGGATATTTTTTTGTCGAAATAAACCTTTATTAGAAATATTTCTTAGAAAATACTGGCACGGAAAATTTTTCAACCAAAATTATTCTCGCGGAAATATTTACTAGAACCGTTTAATCAAATGTCTTTTCCAATCGGTTGGGTGAGATTATGTAGACGACATTAGGTAGACGGAGATTAGGTAGACGGCAATTAGGTCAACGACATTAGGTAGATGGGAAAAAACACAACAATTAGGTAGACGCGCATTTAATAGTATGTTTAAAAGGTTAAAATATGAATATAAATTGTAACTTATATTAAGAATTGTAGAAGAGTTTTAATTTAAAATCTTGACCATTGTGTTAGTGCAAACAACAATAAATTGCTGTTAAATAATTTTTAGTTGGTTTTGCTGCCAAATGCGAGAAAGAGTCAGACTTTATATTCGATAATTAGGTTATTTCATTCAAATTATTTATTTTATTCACAATAAATATTTTAGCATTTGGCAAAAATTTCAAAAAAATAAAATTTAGTCACTAAAAACACCCATTTAAAAAAAATCAAATAGAATAGTAAGGAGTGCTAATATGATTATTCATAAAATAAAAATTTCAATTCAAATAATTATTTTTTTTAATTCAATGATCAGATAACAGAATTAATATTATACTAAGCATAGTCTATGCATAGTTTAATTCTACTGTTTTCATCAATTCATTATTTCTTTTCCTAATTTTTTCTTTTTTTTCATCAACAACATCAATTCTGCGACTTAATTGTCGCCAATATGAAATACAAAATTTAACAAGATATCAACGAACATAGCTATCTGATATGACTTTAAAGGCTCAAATAGAGCTCTCATTTAGGTCAGTTTTAAAACTTTTCTTGAATGCATCCAAACAATCGACAGTTACTTGAGATGGGAGTAGGTTGTTCCAAGGTGTAACCACCCTATTAGCAAAAGAAAATTTCCTTGCATTGATTCTGCTTTCTTCGATGGTCAATTTAAAAGGATGACCACGGGTGGGCTGCAAGTTAAATCAGTTAATTAGTTCAATCATTCCAATTATAAACCAAACCTCTCAGAGTATCGGCTTGTGTGCGGTTTCCGCGATTATATTCTGTGATAATGGTGAGAAGGTTCTGCTGCATCTGCTGATAACGCCAATTCCCTGACCGTGGACCCTCACCTCAGATAATCGCCCTTACCCTCTCCCTTATCAGGTTGTCTTCCTACTTTATGATATCGATGAACTTGTAAATCAGACCTGTGCACGGTCTGAAAATGCTCCCCCCGTTTTATTGGAGGATTTGCCCCCCCCCGCCAAAAAATGAAAAAGTACCCTAAAAATATGACGCTATTTTTGACCTATGATGACGCCATCATCGCAAATTTTTTGCAGTTTTTAGCCTATTTCAATGTATTTTAAGCCATTTTAGACCTATTTTTACTTTATTTCCGCTTTTTTTGTTCCTTTTTCCCTTTTCCCTTCTTTTTTTCTCTTTTTTTTCACTTTTCCCCCTGGTTGCCCCCCCCCGTTTCAAAACATGGGCCCCCCGCCGTGTCCCCCCATTTGCAATTGCCCCCCCCGTTTTAACCCCGGGGGGGGGGGGGCAGTGCACAGGTCTGGTAAATATTTGGATGGCGTTGAACCATGTGGCGATTAAAAGCATTATGCCATCCCTTGACCAAATTATTGGTGCAGCCCTTTCCTTGCAAGGTTCTCTCGTGAACATTCCAGAGATAAATTGGAAAACGTGGTCAATCAAAAATATGACTTCCTGCCACCAAACAAAAATGACCGATATAGTTGTCTTCAAAATAATCAACTACAGCCTGGGCTCGGCCGCCTTCAAAATCTGGATGGATTTGGTCAAAAAATTTACTGAAAACATCTTTGACTTTATCAGGAGGAAAAAAAGCAGATTTTTAAACGAAGCATTGAAGGATGTAGTTTCGCTTCGTTTTGCATTCCCACCACGAGCAGGTCTGGATACTGGGGAAACTCTATTTTCATGTCATCTACCTAATCGCCGTCTAGCTAATCTCTGTCTACCTATTCTCCGTCTACCTAATGTAGCGTTACCTTCCAATCTATCTTCCAATAATAAAACATGTTTTGTTCAAAATTTAAGTTTAGCTTGTAGGTACGTTATAGAGAATCCCATGATTGCTACACGAAAAATTCTACAAACTTTTCTAAGCCCAATTAACAAACCAAGCATTGTTACTTCGCCAAAGAAACAAAAAACTAGGCTTTTCAGGAGAAATAACAAGAGTTTCTTATTATTTTTTACGCTGTTTAAA
>JASAMX010005029.1:0-11545 GCA_030248175.1 Microlaimidae sp. YZB2_3 | reverse complement strand
GTACTTGGTTCAGTTACGTATTGCTCTACATTTTTTCTGTCTAAACATACGCCTGAGGAGAAATCATCCCTTTTTCCTGCTCTATTCTTAAACAATTTTTTTTGGGTATCCTACTAGTTTTTTATGTTGGATCTTAAAAATAAACTTTAAAAAATTAGAGTCTCATAACTTTTTAGTAGCGTTCAATTAATAATATTATTAAGAAAAAAAGATGAAAACATGAATTTTGAATTAGGGCAATTGGCTGATTTAGTTTTGCGGGTTGTTCGACGCATGGCGTTCGTATGTTGTGGTTTTAAAGACTTGCTTATGTTAATAAATAGAAGAAAAATAATATTAGGAAAATAATAAATAAAGTTTAAATTTACATTCTCTAATTATACTTTGTGTTTAGCCACAGGGGTTTCACACTGTGGCCGTCCCACGCGAAGAAAAAAAATCATACACCAATTTTTGACAAAAGCGAAATTGACACGATCACAAATTTATAGTGGTTTTTTATAGTACAAATATAACGTTCTAATTTTAAAA
The DNA here is from genome assembly GCA_030248175.1 of Microlaimidae sp. YZB2_3. Classification (NCBI taxonomy): domain Eukaryota; kingdom Metazoa; phylum Nematoda; class Chromadorea; order Desmodorida; family Microlaimidae; species Microlaimidae sp. YZB2_3. The sequence continues at coordinate 11,014 of JASAMX010005029.1, read as the reverse complement.
AGTGATGGTTTAGCGCTTTTCAAAGATTGCTGTGAGTATGATTTTTCAGTTGCGATTGAATCAGACTATAGAAAAACTAAAATTTCGTTGTGTACTTAGCTCACCGTATAAACGTATCATTATCATAATGAATCATTATTATTTTTTATTTAGTTAGCAACTGCAAAAACCAAATGCTTATTTTCTATAGTTCAAATGTATCAGTTCACACTAGTCTACATTTTCCTGTGTAAACTCTCTTTTTCTCTTCCCTTTTTCCTGCTCTATTATTGGAGCATTTGTAAAAATTAGTTTTAATATTTATATAAAAATTAATTTTTATAATTTTTAAATCGGGAATAATTCATAATTTTTCCGGAACCACATTACAAGACTACAATGTCAGGAAATCTCTTTCAATTACATTTCATCCAAAATACATGACACTTTGGTCCCTTATATTCGTGGATTACGATTTGGCAATAATAAAAATTAATCCACTGGAGTTTGATCAACAGTACTTTTCGTTTTTTCAGGAGACAGATTAAAGATTTTTCGCTTTTTGAAAGCTAACAAAATTATAAAATAATCTCGATTACTAATTGGTTCAAAACTATGTGAACACGTTAATTTTGAAAAAAATTAAAACCCGGTGAAAAGTTTTAATAAATAATATAAAATTGCCGCAGTTTTAGAATGATTCACTACTAAACCATTACAGAGCAAAAATTATTTTTTTACTTTTATATTTTTTTTGGATTATTGTAGTTATATACTAAATATTTTAAAATATCCTAACGACAAAAATTTGACTTAGAGGCGAAAAGCAGGAAACAAACGTTGCGAATAGGCACCTTGCACTGGAACTCAGTTTATACATGAAGTATGCAATAAACATAGCGAGTCACCATAATGGATAATTACCGTATCTCCTACTTATTTTTTGTAGTATGCAGATCAACCGATCGAAATTTTGCGCACTTTCGAGGGTTGATCTGCATACTACAAAAGATAAGTAGGAGATACGGTAATTATCCATTATGGTGACTCGCTATGTTTATTGCATACTTCATGTATAAACTGAGTTCCAGTGCAAGGTGCTTATAAATAAGTAACATGTTTGTTTTAAATCTATATATGAATTATTGAACAAATTACAAAAAAATCTAAATTACAATATTAAAATAAAACTAAAATAGTGCAAAAATGCTTTCACTGAGGGGTGAACTCTATTTTTACGGAAATTCTTATAAAACTCCAAAAATACAATACGTTAGTTAAGCAGAATTTTTCACGCACGTCAAAAAAGTATAAGTATTTTTTTGTATTCAAGAAGTTTTGTTACTTAACGCTATTTAGTAAAAAATATAATCTGGCTGTGGGATTTAAAAATTATACATTATACGAAATTATACATGGCAATTAGAGTTTTATATTGATTATTTCATTCACTAAAATAAAATTATAGGCGCCTTGCACTGGAACTTGGTTTATACATGAAGTATGCAATAAACATAGGGAGTCACCATAATGGATAATTACCGCATTTCCTACTTATCTTTCGTAGTATGCAGATCAACCGATCGAAATTTCGCGCACTTTCGAGGGTTGATCTGCATACTACGAAAAATAAGTAGGAGATGCGGTAATGATCCATTATAGTGACTCCCTATGTTTATTGCATACTTCATGTATAAACCGAGTTCCAGTCCAGTGCAAGGTGCCTATAGTCTGTTCAAAAATGATTGAGACTGGCGGCAAAACGTAAACTTTAAAACCTTATATCTCAAGAACGGCCGAACGAATTAGAACAATACCTATATCACTGTGTACCTTAGGGTTTTAGCTATCATTTAAAACTAAAAGAAAGTAAATGACGCCAATCAACAAATCGCCAATCAAATCAATCAATCGCCAATAAAAAATAAATGACCCATCACTACGGTCAATACGATAAAAAAACTGGTTCTCAAAAAACTAAAATTATCTTATTACTGCGAGATAAGAAACGCCATTTGGTATGGAGTTAGTTCATACTTTTCCGACTTTTCCCTGAAAATTTAAGCACCATTGGAATACAGAATTTTTTACGACCGTTTTAATGCGGCCGGTTTTCGCGTTTTTTCACTGATTTTTAGTAGGATTTTTAGTAGTTTTAGTATTTTTAGCACTTAACTCTAAAAACGCTTAATGCTCTTGAGGTGTAGCTGGCACCAAGGCACGTTATACACCAAATGTGCACCATTTTTTCCCAAACTTTTGACCTTAAAATTTTTTTGGGGGGAGACCCCCGAAGGGCTAGGGGGAACACAAATTATAAACTTTTTTTAAAATTTTTTCTCGAAACCATTAAAAACGTAAAAATTATAACATAATGAAGACTTTTTATTTTAGGTTTGTGGGAAAAACCTAATATTAAAATTTTAGCTGTTAAAAACGAAGATTTAAAATTTTAAAGCATTCCAAACCAGTATTGGCAGCAGCAAATCTTTAACTTAAAAACTTTTCCAAAAAATAAATCTTAAAAGCTCATCCTTTTCAAATTTTCGGGTTATTTTGTTAGAAAAATATATTTTTGAAGTTTAAATTTTACTACGAAATTGTCAAATATCACAGCTAAAAACTGCTCTTTTTAAGTGTTTTCTTACTTGCAATCATGGTTCCCCGTTTGTTTTTTCACCGTATTGGCCGTAGTGATGGCGTCATTGTTAAACATCACATTCTTTTAGTTTCAAATGATATTTAAAGTTCTAAGCTACACATTGATATAGGTGTTGTTTTTAATTTGTTCGGCCGTTCTTGAGATATAAGGTTTTAAAGTTTACGTTTTTTCGCCAGTCTCAATCATTTTTTAACCGATATGTATAGGAGTGTTTAGTTTAGAGTTTTAGTCTTTTCGCATTACAAGTAGTCCGTGTCAGCCATACGGCTGACATAATTTTCGTATATTTTTCTGCTTCATTTTGTAAAAATAATGAAATTCGGATTTAGTAAACTGATAATTTAGTTAATATTTAGGTTTGTTATTGATTTTAAAATTTTTTAAAACAGCGAGCACCAAATAAAATTTTGAAGCTATTTATTTAGGTATAGTCAAAAAATAACTGTTTAAAGATAAATTCTATCAGGGTGAAAATAGATGAGTGGTAAAGTAACCACTCGTTTCTTGAGAAAGTATCATGCGCAGAGAAACACATGACGCAACTAAATAATAATTGGTTACATAACCGCTGAAAAGGTTTTTTTTAATTTCCTCGCTCACGGGTTTATTGTTTATTTCTTTCTGGCGGACGGCGGTTATGCCCTTAATTTTAGCCTGGAAGACTATAGCTTTAGACTGTAGTTTATTTTCTGTGTTCTAAAGTGATTTTTTAAAGATGCTGTTTTAATTTTAAACCTGATAATAAATTCAAACTTATAATGTTGAAAGCCCCAAAACAGATGTTTTCAACTATTATGAACCAAAAAAAATATCATTTATCAAAAAGGTGTCTATGCACACGTAAATCACTAAGGGTTCTATTTTGCAACACAAAATATTGTTCTTCTCTATAAATAAATATCTGGTACTAATAATTTTAAGCCAGTTGAAAATCAGAAAAAAATCAAGTAGCAAAATCCAAAGGCCCTTTTGATAAAAGGGTCAGTGTTGTCCAGTGTAAAGATTTCCATGCTTTCCAAACGAAATTCTGATATTCTGGCTTTTCCTCGACTTATGTTTCTTATTTATACTTTTAAGCCAGCTTGAAAACAAACCAACTTTTAAAAATTGGCCAAACCCAAAGGCTCCTTTGGTCAAAATGGCCTGTCCAGAATAAAGATGTTTGTTTATAGTAGTTTTTTCAAAAAATTCAAACTTCTTTAGATACGAACGAACGCACGCACGCACACATGCACGCACGCACACACGCACGCACGCACGAACGCACACACGCACACACGCACAAACACACACAAACACACAAACACATACACACACACACACACACACACACACACACACACACACACACACACACACACACACACACACACACACACACACACACACACACACACACACACACACACACACACACACACACACACACACACACTTTTCGTGCTTCTTCTCAAGGTCAAAATTTTAAAAATGCACGATAATACCAACAAAACCGAATTAAAGGTTTCACCCAAAATCTTGGCTTTTTCCTGTGGAGGTTTTGAACAAAATATGAACGATGCCTAACACCTATAAAATAGGTTAAATCATAGTGTTATATTTTGCGAGGTTGTCGTGTGTCATCCTTAAAAACACTATCCGGAGATATTTAGAGTCTAAAAAGTTTTTTTTAAACACATTTCTCAGATAAGTTGATTATTTAAAATATCGAATGATATCTTTTTAATCCTGAACTAAACTTCCAAGGATTCAGACAGTGTCGTTGTGGAACCATCCAGTTCCATCTAATGTTCAAGGATTTGTGGCTGGTTGGGGATTGACTTCAATAAATGAAAATTGGACGGTGCCTTATGTTCTACAGGTATGATTACTGGTGCTTTACTACTTTTTATTGTTTACACAATTCCAAAAATTGAAATGCAAAAGTGTAAATAAACATGACCGCGTAAAAAAAAACAAGAAAAACTGTGCACTGTGCTAAAGGAACTTCAGAAAACAATGTAAACTGATTTTTCTAGCAACACAAAAAATGTATATAGTAATTTTTCCCTTGTTTTGTTTGCCATTGCCAACAACAAAATATTTTTTGTTTTAATTTTAATAGGTTGTGGATTTAACTATATACAACTATGCAGATTGTTTGCGATTAGGACAAAAAGTTGGAGTTGCACACAACGAAATCTGTGCTGGTTATATTGAGGGTGGCAAAGACAGCTGTTTTGGAGACTCAGGTAAAATCGAAGAAAGTCACGATGTTTAATATTCAAACAGAAGCAAATGTAATTGTTACTGCAAAGCATAGCAATGTTTTGCAAATTTACGCCACTAATCACATTATAGTGTTATAATTAATCTGCCAATCTGCCTTATTCAATGAAGTCAAGTTTTGTTGAGTACAACTTTGTACTGCTCAATAAAATAAATTATTTTTCGTAACTGCCACGCTTTACACGCTTTTCTTTCACTACGCTTGCAGTTTTTTTTGTAAGAATTTAATTTTTTTGAACCAATGAAATAAACTGAATTAAATTATTTTTGTACTGTTTTTCTAGTAATTATAGCATAACTATATTTTTATGCAATTCATAAATGATTATTTTGGTAATGACGGTCATCAAAATCTTTAATAGCAAGCACTGATCAACAAAAATGTTTTTGACGCATGTAGGAAGTAGGAGACATCTGCCTCGGAGACACGCAGGAGGCATGTGATAGGCAGGTGAATTTATAAAGGCAGGTAAAAGGTAGTTGGAAGGCACGTAAATGGCAGCAAGCTTAGCATCTTAACAAAATAAGAAACCTCGTTGTTACTGATAGATATTCATAGTTGCGGAAACTGTGTGAAACAATGAAGATTCATACTATAATAGCTATTAAGTTAGGGAGCTTCTAATAATCTTAGTTTGTTTAGATTTATTCTTGATATATTTACTCAAACAGAGGTTTAACATAATTTCGTTTTGCTTCCTTTGCCGATATAACTTAACGTATTTTTAAAATTTATTTGTTGTAATGTTGCAGGAGGTCCATTAATGTACCAATACAATAACACTTGGTATGTAGTTAGAATTGTTTCTCACCAACCAGATTTTGGAACTTGCGCTTCAAAAGGAAACCTAGGTGTATATACTAGTGTGTGACATCATTTAAACTGGATTGAAGAGCAGAAGAAAACACATTTAAGTTCATTTAGAAATTTAAATCAAACCTGTCAACATGAAAGCGCTCTAATAAAATTAATAGACTCTAAACTTGATAAAATGTCAAAAATTATCAGAAATTTTTTTAATTGGATATTCCAAGGTTAACATGATTTTGATTGACATTTATTTCCTTTAAGCCTGGTTCATACTTTTCTAAAGGACAGTTCAAAAACAAAACTCCAAAAAGAAAAAATCCAAAAGAAAACTTTGTACAAGCCAAATTTTATTTTGGACCAGCCAAAATTGTCCGTTGGACAAGCTAAATTGTCTTTTGGAAAAACCAAAGTTGTTCCTTGCATATTTCAAAGTGTCATTTGAACAGCAAAAACAAGGCTGAACACCATTCAACTTGTGTTTTGAACAGTTTTGAACACCTTGAACTGTCCTTTGAACAGTATTTAAAAAAGCGTAGAGCGTTTATACTTTGTCCAAAGGATAAAAGAAGTCGTCAAAAATAGTCCAAAATAGTTCGAAAAACACCTTTGCATTGTTCAAAGGACAACTTTGAATTGCCCAAAATTCTAAAAAGTTACCTTGAATTATGGGTAAACTTTGATAATTTTTACTTTTATATTTACTCGACTTTTAAATTTCACTTACTTGTATTTTTATTCTTACTCGACTTTTGAAATTTTAGTTACTTTTACTTTTACTCTTACTCGAATTTTTTACTGCAGATACTTAAATTAATTTAAGTAAAACTTAAGTAATTTCAACAAGTAGATTCTTCGTGGACCTGTTGTAAAATAAACGGTAGAAGGTTTTTTTAAGCCGCTTACACTAAAGACCATTTATTTAAACAAAAAACTTTTAAAATGAAAATTTATATATAATATTTTTTTTATTTTAAAGGTTTATCGAAAATAATAATAGCGTACATTAACAAATATCAACACAATTATAATATTATAGGTATCACTACAATAACAAATACCATACAGAATATTACAAAAAACACCATGCAACATAAAAACTTTATTACAGATTTCGTGTACAATATTGAATGTACACATTAGCATGTGATGATATTTGCCAAACTTATCTTTTTAAATAATGGTGATACAACCTTTTTTTTATTTTTTTGTGTTTTTTTATTTTGTATTTAATTAAATGTTAGTAGGGTAAAACAGTGCTAAATGTACTATTTATCACCGGTTTTGCCATTTAAGTAATCTTTTTATCTTTTGATTTTGTTAATTTGATTGCAGTATTTATTGTTTTGATTTTCGTTTTCACAAAATTTTTAGAAGCACAAAAGCCTGGATTTACTTCTTCTCTTTTTTGAATATGAATAAAATATATTTTTAACCAAAGAGAATATTCTTGACATTTTTTAACTAAGACTATTTTGTAAAAGTATGCAATTTTCTATTGAAATAGTAAATGTTACCTTTCTTTTAATTTCAAATACTCTGAGGTATTTAACCACATTTCATTAAAAAATGGACATTTTAAAAAGTAATGTTCGAGGTTGTCTATCGATGGTACGTTTTTGCAAAAGCTACAAAAGAGAGATTTTACTATTTTATATTTATAGAACCACTCCCTGCAGCTTATTACTCTATGTAAAAATTTAAATTGTAGAACTTGCAGTTTTGTTTCCGAGGTTATTGTTCTTATGTTTATGAAGTTTTTGACCAAAAGGACCATTGTTGTTCCCCAATTATTTCATTCCAATGTTTATTGATGTCTTTTGTTTGTTTAATAATAAATAAGTTTTTTATTTTTTAAAGTTTTAAAGTTTTATTTATTTCGCATAAAGCGGGATACGCAGGGCCAATGTTACTCAGCACTAATTTCGCAACCAAATACTACATATAACAATATTAACAAAGAATATTATCACAATACATTGTGTCTCAGCGGGGACTCGATCCAAGGACCTTCTGTATGCAAGACGTAAGATCTGTCACTGCGCCACAGCCTCGACGGCTGTGGCGCAATGGCTTATACGTATTCAACGGCTTCCATTTTAGTGGGTATCTTTCTTGAGTTATTCGAGATTTAAGAATGGTTCCCCCCACGCAATTGACTACTACTATAATTTGATTATAATGTATTTGACTGAATTCTTTAAAATTGTGTATATTTTTTTAACTATTGGAAACGGCTTCCAATTTTCATCGAGAAAATTTTTTATTTGGTCACAGTTTTTTGTTACTAGTTCATTATGATAAACTATTTTATTGTCTATCAGTATATAATTATTGTTTATTTTTTATTTATTTTTTTATTTATCTTTTTACAAAATTTATATATAATATTAGAAAAACACTTTGCAACGTAAAATAATCCAAAAATATTTTAGATCTTTCTGAATGTTATAAAATTTTACACGGTAAAACAAATATTAAGACTTCAGAATTAATTTTATTTAATAGTAATAATACCAGAGGACACACGTTTAAGCTGAAAGTTCAAAACAGTAAAATTAATGCCAGAAAATTCTTCTTCAGTAATAGGGTTGTTTCTAAGTGGAATAATTTATCTGAAATCCAAGTAACAGCCAATTCACTCAGTACTTTTAAGAAAATGTTCTAATCAGTGGTTCATTTAAGGGCTTTTTATAGGCCTTTGAATCATTTTTGTTTAGCTAAACCAAGTTATTTTATGCTACTATTGTTCGCGACCGTAATCGGTTCGCATTTTGTTGAATAATTATTGGTTGGTTGATCTAAAATAAATAAAATAATAAAAAAATATTACTTTTTACAACATTACCCAAAGAGCAGTTTTAGCTTGTTCAAAAGTCTTTTGGACATTTTGGACAAACTATATACATATTTTGTCTAAAAATTCTAGAATTTTTCCTTTAGATTTTGTTCTTTGGACACTTTAGATAAAATATAAACCATATAAGCCACATATCAACTAGATAATCTTTATTGTACAGCATGTTGTTTTATTGCACAATATATGAATATTTCCCAATAAATTTGCTTTAAAAGTAGCTTTTAAATATTTTTACTGGAAATGCACTCATGCGCACAAATAACTAACGATAGAACGACGTTATCGCGGTACTCTAATTTTAAAGGCAAACCAAACGGTGCTCCTCTAGTGTGTTTACGTGTTCATTTAGGACACGCCCTCTTAATATCATGACGTAATAAAATACTTTATCAACACCACCAATTATTTAAATTAGGCAATGAATCTGTGTATTAAAATAAATATAACTTATTAAAAGTATAAAATACAATATAAAGTTTAATTTGAATATGAATAAATACTAATTGTTTTATTATTTTTATAAAAATATTGATTTTAGTTGCTGGGTTAACCAAAAGTCTGTATTTCAAAGTACGTAGCAACTTTTGTCTTACGGAATTAAAATTGCGCTGGCACCATTTTAACCCTCGGTATTCTTTCTAAGAATGTTGATTTTTTTGTTAGTTAAGGTTAAAATGACGAGCATGTATTTCAATTATGTAGCAAAGTAAGTTTTATTTGCCAAAGTTAAACGGGCGCTAATGGACCATTTTTATCTCTTGCTATTTTATTTCTTGATCTGTAAGAGTTAAGCAATTTTTATTGAACGAAAGTAAAAGGTCCGTCTTTAAAAAGGCAAACCCATGGTTAAAATACAGTCTTAAGGCTGGTTTATACTTATGTATTTGTCTTTTGGACAAAGTCCAAAAGACAAATACAGCATATAAAGGTATGTAAAAACGTTCTTTGGACTTTGTCCAAAGACCAGCCTTTAGGGTTGAAATGTCGCTCGCTATCCTGTTATTTTAAACTTGGTTTATATTAAGGTGTGTAGTAAACTTTGAGTAACAAAGTTAAAATGGCGGTATCGCGCCTTTTTTCCTTGGTGTATACGCTCTAAAAATGTAGCAATTTTGCAGTAAAAATGCTATATATTTTTCTTTAGGAGAGATTTAGTCATATAGTGTACATATTGTACATTTATGCTCAAGGAAAAAACCAACTTACCACCTACCAGGTATCGAGCACACATTTTTTTAAAAAGAACGGTTTAAACAAAATATATTTAAAACGAAAAAATGTAATTTTATTTTTTTGATGAAGAGATGTCGATATATAGTGTACAAAATATGTGCAATCTGGGCTAAGGTTGTTACCCCACCCCACTTACCATGCATCACTACATGTCACATAATGCAATCAAAAGAATTTATGAATTTTTTAAGAACAGACCATTGGACGAAAAAACCAAAACAACTTTATCTTTTCTAAACCTGAGAAAAAGCCAAAAATCTATATAAACTTCATCAAGGTATATAATATGTATTGTAAAACACACAAATAGACGGGAGCGTGACACGACGGTCCCAAGACACGACGGTCCCGCGACACGACAGCCCTTGGAAGACGAAAGGTACGACACGACGGTTCCAAGAGTGAAAGAAGGGTACGACACGACGGTCCCGAAAGATGCGTTTGCAAATGCTACTGTTGCAACATAAAAAAAACCAATATTTTTACAATATTAAAAAGCGCGCAAACCAAATAAATTAGACCAAATAAAAAAGACAAATGATTTTAAAAATTTTCCTATCATAAGTTAAAAATAATTTTGAATACATTTTTATTCATTCTTTTGTACTTTTTAAAACTAAATTTTTGTTTCGATTTAAAATTTCGAAATTCGATTTATCTTTTTTAAACAAGCTAAAACTTTTTGAATTTCACGAGTAACCCACTTTAATTATGTTTTAATGCAATACAAAACTGATAACATTTAACAGAATAAATTATATGTTGTAAATAAATGCTATAAATTTACTTATGTTTTGTAAAATAATATATAATTTTACTTCCGATTCACTGAAAATTATTACGATTAAAAGATTAAAAATGCTTATTAATATTGTGAGGGTATATACATAGGTGTCCGGAAGAAATACCTTCTGCAAAATATCTTCGAAAAAAATATCTTCTAAGCAGTAAATTAAAATCTTCGAAAAAATATTTTCTAAGCAGTAAATTATTCAGCATTTTAAAATTTTCTTAATGTTTTTTAAAGGTTTTTTATGTTTTTTAGCTTGATTTTAGGGTTTCGCTTAGGCTTAGCAAAAACAAAGTTTTCTTGTGCTATGATCTTTCTTGATTTTTACCCACATACGCTAAAGTTTTTACCCACTTACGTTGAACATCCACTGCAACATGCCGAGAGAAACAAAGGATGATCAAATTGCCAGAC
>JASAMX010005027.1:0-46332 GCA_030248175.1 Microlaimidae sp. YZB2_3 | reverse complement strand
GCTTTCTATTAGATCAATATTTTTTAAAAGATAAGGCGACCACACTGAAGTGCAGTATTCAATTATAGGTCTTATGTATGATTTGTAGGCGGTTATTAAAGCTTTAATATTTTTAGTTTGAAAACAATGAAAAATAATGTTCATGGTTTTAAAAGCTTTTTTAGCAATTGTTTGGCGATGTTTAGATGATTTTAGGTCTTCAGATACTTCAATACCAAGATCACGGGCTGATTTTTTTGAAATTAATTGAGTTCCTTTTATAAAAATAGGTTGTTTAGGGTTTTTGTATCCAACATAAATTATTGCACATTTATGGGTTGCTATTTCCAATTGCCATTTTTGGGCCCAATCAACTAACTGATTAACTGCGATTTGTAAATCAATATTATTTTGCGTTTTTTGGCGAACCTGGTACAGTTTTACATCATCCGCGAACAACTTACAAGTGATATTAGACAGAAAACCAGGAAGATCGTTGATAAAAAGCAAAAAAAAAGTGGTCCAAGGACAGAACCTTGAGGCACACCAGAAATAACATCACATGATTTTGAAGAACAATCATCAATTACAACTTTTTGTTTACGATTACTTAAAAAAGCTGAGAACCAAGCGATTAGGTCTCCTTTGATTCCATATGAGACAAGTTTAAAGAGCAACTTATTATGGCATACGGTGTCGAATGCCTTGCTAAAATCAATGTAGATAATATCAACAATTTTATCTTTTTCAACAGTTTTTTTCCAGTCGGCTAAAGATTCTAAAAGTTGAGAGCAGGTCGATTTGCGACTAAGAAAGCCATGTTGCGCCTTAGTTATTAAATTGTTTAGACTTAGAAAGTTAATAAGCTAATTATATATGCAAGATTCCATTATTTTGCAGGCTATACAAGTTAAAGACATCGGACGATAATTATTCGGAATACTAGGATACCCTTTTTTATAAACAGGAATTAGTATGGCGGTAAGTCAGCTGGGCGATGTGAGTTTTAAAGGAGATTTTAAATAAAGTTGTTAAAGGTGATAGCAAGGAATCAGCTAAATTTTTATATAATATAGCAGGCAAATTGTCAGGAGTCCTACTGTTTTAGTTTTTAATTTCTTAATAGCTTTTAGAACCAGTTTTTCAGAAAATATAATGTTAGTTATATTTTTGTCGTCAGAAACTTTTTCTTCAATAGTGTTTTCAACTTTGTTATCTTTTGTAAAATTTTCACTAAAACAGGTATTTAAAATTTCACACTGATCAGACGGATTTGTTATTAATTGTCCATTCTTATTAAGCAATGGAGCTGTCCTGTTCGATCTTTTTGTTTTTATCGCCAAATTTGTTTTTATCGCCAAATTCTAAAATTGTTCTTTCTCGCATTTCTAAAAATTTTTTTACCTCAGATTTGTAAAGTCGATTTAGTTTATTATATTCAAGTTTTGCAAAATTTTCTGCACGCTTTTTCCAAAATTTATATTTTTTAAACTTAATATTTTGAATATATTTTGGATATTCAATGTTTGGTTTGTTTTTTGGTTTACATAATGGTACAAACCTTTTAATGGCGTCATCAATGTAAAATTTTAATATGTCCCTGTGAGTCTCAACCGAAAAACTTAATTGGAAAACCTCATCAAAATCAATATTTAGTAAATATTCATTCATTGCTTTCCAGTTTGCCCGCTTAAAATTTGGAAAACTTAGGGACTTTTTTGTTTTAGAAATCTCCCCTTTTATGAAAAAATTGATACTACAGTGGTCACTATTAAGAACTGGTTCAGTAACCCTAACATTAAAACAGTGTAATTCATAGTTACAAAATATGAGATCAAGAAAGTTTTCATTTCTGGTTGGTTCAGATACTAGCTGAGTAAAAGGTCCTTCAAGAAAAATATTTGAAAACAAATTTGATAAGCACTGAATAAAATTACCATTTCCTTTCCAAAAAATATCAACAATATTAAAATCTCCAGCTAAAATTACTGGGTATGAAAATTCGGACAGCAGACGAAACGCTTCACAAAAAAGTTTAGAGTACTCGATTGAGCTGCTGGGAGGCCGATAGAAACAAATTATTCTACATGGCTGTTCACCAGTTATGTCAACTGAAACCAGTTCCAAAGTGCTAAATTTATTTGAAAGATTTACTTGCGTACTTTTTATGGTTTTTTAATTAAAATAGCAACCCCACCCCCATTTTTATTATTTCTATTCTTGCAATAATTGTTATATGTTCTGTTTTCGTTTAGCATTGAGTTAGTTATTTCGTTGTGCAGCCAAGTATCACAGAAACTTAAAATATCATAATGGTTTGAACTAAGAAGATGATTAAGAGTATTACGGTTTTCAAAACTACTTACACTACGAACATTAGCAAATTTACATTTAAACAATTTTTGGGAAATTGAGCTCTTATAAAAAGTGTTTCTTCCCGTTATTCCTTTGGCAGTTCGGTGTAAGAAGAAATTTTGACCCACTTATTTAAACTACAATCAAAATTAAATTTCACATACATATATTTACCGTTTTCCGATCTAATTGCATAGCTAGTGTCTTTGATTCCGTTTTTTTTGCAATTTTAAAGTTGCATCATAGGCTTTTCTGCGCATATTTTTAAGCTCGGCAGATTGTTTCTTTGCTCAAAAGGCTGTGACGGTCTTATTTTCATCTTATTCACGTTAACTTCTGGAATAGAGATAAGTCACAAGTATTTTTTGCTTTTTCCGACGACATTTCTAGAACTTTTTCCTACGCTTTCAGTCGACACTCCTTCCTTAAACTGTTTTTTTTTCCGCTTTCTGACCAACCTTCCATAAATTTTTGTTTGCGCTTCCGGCGACCTCCTAGAATTGGCTACCGTTCTGCAATTGTTGTTTACGCTTTCTGCTAAATTCTTGTTAATTTATTTATAATATATAATAACTATAATTTATAACTTGTAAGCTTTCCGGCTTTCTCACGTGTCACCGGAAAGAGTCTAAATTCCCTCAACTACTCGACGTCTTAAAAACCACTCCGTCTTTTTTTTCTTGCTAAATTTCAAACGATCAAAAAGATTTAATTGTTTTTATCAGGACTAAAAAACACATTTTACGCCAAGAACCGGTGTAATATTTTTAACGACCGGATTCATGGCGTTTGTGCGCGTTCCATTTCTGAAGAGTGAAAATGCTTTTCATAAGCAGCTGATTTTTTTAAGTTGTTTATTATTTCATTTAATTGTCAGATAATCCTCGTAACGCAGTCGGCTTGGATCAGCTTCATGTGTAGCAAACGAACTGAATTTATTTCGTGCTTATAAGGTATTTTCTATGTAATAATGCCCTATTAAAATTGTTTTAGCTAAAATCAATTTCGTTTATTTTTGAGGCACACCAATAAAATCACAAACATTGCGTTTAACAATTTATTTTGTTTTTTAATTGTTTAGCTTTATTGCTAAAACATAAAAAAGAAAAGCTTGTTGTACCTACCGTAAAGTTTTACCAAAATAAAACCTAAGGTTTTTGGAGAATAGATTTTTAAGGTTTACTGCCTTATTTTTTGTAGGTGATCCATTATTACTAAATTAACATAAAAATTTTAAAAACACCCGTTAAATAGCCGTAATTTAATTAATACATCTTTAGTTGTAGTATTAATAAAAACCAATATTGAAAAAATATAAAGTCTGACGAGTTTTTTGATACAGGCTTTATAAAAAAAGTTTCAACGTTTTAGAGATTTATCTAATAAAGTTACTGCAAAATAAATTTAGGAAAACACACAACAATATTTTAGCGCTATAAAATGCAAACCAATTTTTGTCGCCTAATTCAAATAACAATAATCAAAGAATAACCATAAGAGTCAAATAAAACAACTAACAAAAACATCTGCTATGCTTGAATAAATTATGGTCCAAAAGCTGAAAATAGTAAGCACTAAAATGAACCAAAAGTTACTTATTTTGAAATTATATGCAGGGATTTGGTTGAAACCTTTTTTTTTAAGAATTGCATTTTATTTAGAAACTACTGTGTTAGATTAATATAATTTTCGCAAATTAATTTTTAAATTTTTGTACCTTAATTTAAAAGAAACAACTGAAAAAAATATTTGTTTTTTTAATAATATTTTTACAACACTATAAAAGGCCGAATAAATTCTCTTTACAAAAAGTAAAGAAAAAAACTAATTTTATGTACTTTTATAATTTAGCGGACATAGTTTTAAACGATTAAAATTTTCATTAACTTTTTCAATAAAATTAATGGTTTGTGTTTTATAGGGATTCCACACTACGTTAGCGTATTTCAATTATGATCTGACGTACACAGTGTAGGCACGTCAGTAGATTTAAAATTAAAATTTTAATAAGCATTAATTTTCCGCAAAATTAATAAACAAACTTTAAAGTTCTTTTGGCTGTAATTTTTAACACTTAGAAAAGTTTAAATCTTCTTTTCTCACATAATTTTCAAAAAATTTTTGATGTGTTTGTTGCAGATCATATTTTGCTTTTTTTTATTATTTTTAATGCTAAATTATTTTTGTTTTTACAAGTTTTGTTTCCATGCGTTCAGTTGAAATTTAGAGTTTATTTTTTTCTGATAATCTTAAATCTCTACTATCTAAGCACATAATAATACAATCTTAATTTTTTTATCTATGTTTATCTAAATTAATTTGTCCATTTCTTTGCCATATGTTAGACATTTGTAACAACACTGATATCATAATTAATTATGGAACAATTACAATAATAATAATAATAATAATAATAATAATAATAATAATACTTCGTTTTTTTACTCTATGTATGTCATGTACATAAATAAAAAAATGTTCAAAAAATGGGCTATGTAACTTGTACTGTTCATGCGCTACCACTATTAACAATATAGAATTATTAGCGATACATTAAAAATTTATCTATTTCTAGTAAAATAAAATGAAAGAAACATTTTAACTAACAACTGTGTAGTTGAATGCAATTCGGCTAAGTTAAATAAATAACGCAGAACCTTTTTTCACATTATCACAAAGTAAACATGGCTGGCTGGCTTACTAAAAAATGACTGAAGGCTTTTAATGTAAAGGTTTTTTATCCGGTTCCCAGTATGATTTAATTCATTAGTTTTGCAGAGGTGTTTTTAAATGGCAGTGATTTATTGTTAACTTGGCTTTGACTTAAAGACTTCTTCTATATTTGATTTAAAGAATTACATATATTACTGACTCGATTAAAAAAGTTGTATGTTTTACAATCAATTTTGCAATGATAAATTCATTATATTGCTCAGTAAATATTAATCGCAATAGAACCCAAAACGGGACTTTGGTTGAATTAGACTCTATGGCCCCGCGAAAAATTTTTTTAAATTTCCTTTGAAGGAACTGTCACTTTTGCATATAGCGGAACTTCCAGCAAAACTAATTCTAAAGTAAAAAAACAAAAAACCAGATGTGGTCTAAATATTGCCTGTATAACAGCCCCGCTTTTGTTTTAACTGGCACATATTTGTTTTATCCGTGTTTGCTCATGCATTTTAAAACCCTATTCGCGTACACAACTGGATACGACCTTGTGGGTAAAGCTTAATTATCCGGGATGTTTCTACAAAAAGAAAAAAATCAAATTAGGGATTTTTATTAGAATTTAAAATCATGGGTGACGCAGGAGCGCCACGGGGCGATTTAACCCCGCGGCGCCGCACCAACATTATTAGAACGTGCGTAAATTTTGAAATTCTTCTTTTTCTTCTTCTTCTGTTTCTTCTTTTTCTTCTTCTTTTTATTATTATTATTATTATTTGAACGCTCAATTCTTAAAATCGATATTCCTTCTTCGTTACTGATTCATCAAAAATAAACATTATATTAGCAGGATGTAGAAATTTCTTTAAAGTTATAAAGTTGATATTGATAATGATAAAGTTAAAGTTATTAAAGTTATTATTGATATTAAATAATCATGGGTGGCGCGGGAGCGCCACGGGGCGATTTAGCCCCGTGGCGCCGCGCCAACCATAATTAGAGAACGTGGGTAAATTTTGAAATTCAGAACCTTCTTCTTCTTCTTCTTCTTCTTCTTCTTCTTATTATTATTATTTTTATTTTTATTCCAACGCTCCATCCTTAAAAGCGATAGTTTTCATTCTTTACTGATTGATCAAAAATAAACATGGGCTCATAAGAAAGAAGAAGGAATTACGCAACTTTCTTAGGAAGTACCTTTTTGATTTAGGTCCTTGTTATCGATTTATTGATCAAAATAAAAAAATTGAAAAAATAGACAAATAAAAACTCCCAACCGCACAATAACTGCCTTTTGGCAAGGATTGTACTGAGCAGACAACGAACAGCCCCTCATAGAAACCGCTCAAAAAAAGCAGAATACCATGCTCGGTTTTAATTGGTGGTGGAAAACCGAACCGATTCCCAGCGCCATCTGCTTCAACCGCGCGGAAAATGGCGAAAACAACAAAGTACTTTTTTAATTCTTGTATTACTGATGACAAAATTCATTCAAAATTTTATTTAAAAAAATAATAATAAGCATCGGGGAACGCCACGCGACGGTTTAGCCCCACAGTACCGTGCACACTATAATTAGAGAATGTTGGGAAATTTTTTTGTAATTTATGTTCCTCTTCTTCTATTTATTATTATAATTCTAACGCTGATTATCTTAAAATCAATATTCTCTCATCGTTCACGCGGCGATTTAACCCTGTGGTACCGCATCAACTATAATCAGAGACTGTGGATAAACTTTGTGATTTATGTTCATAATCTTCTTCTTCTAATTTTATTATTCTAAAAAATAATTGCAATGATCGGTGGCGCGGGCGCGCCTAATGCGATTTAACCTCACGGCACAGCGACAACTATAACTAGAGTACCTGGTAAATTTTGTAATTTAAATTTTTCTTCTTCTTATTATTGTTTTTTTTTATTTTTATTATAAATGAATTGACAAAAGGAGACTAAGCCCCACGTCACGGCGTAAACTACAATATTAAAGAACGTGGGTAAATTTAGTGTTACGTTCTTCTTCTCCTTATTATTAATATATTATTTTTCAAACGCTTATATCTTAAAACCAGTATTCCTCCCTCGTTACTGATTGATCAAAAAAAAGGGTTCTTTGGAAATCGTAGAAAATTGCGCAATAATTCTTAGGAACTACTTTTTATTGATAAATAATAATGTGTTCTATTGATAATATTAAAACTGTTACAAAAGTTTATCTCGGCAATGGAATGATTATAAACATGTGTCATTGCGCAGCTAAAATTATAGTTTATTAGGCTATTTTTTAATTTAATTCAAAAAAAGTGGTAGGCTAACCTTGAAAAATGCTTAAAGAATAGAGCAGGTAAAAGGGACGATTTTTTCCAGGGCGTATGTGTAGACAGAAAAAATGTGGACTATTTTGAGATTGACATTATATGGACTATAGGAAATTTGCGTTTAGTTTGGCCAGCGGCTCACTAAATAAAAATTTCTACCATATGAAAATGATTTGTGATAATGATAATGATAATGACATTGATCTAATCACACAGCACTGTTTCATTTTTTAGTCTGATGAAATGTCAATTAAAAAATCATACTCACAGCAATCTTTGACAAGCGAAAAATCGCCACTTTTTCAAATTTATAGTTGTTTCTTACACATACAAATATAACCTTCTAATTGAAAAAGTGGCGATTTAGCGCTTGTCAAAGATTGCTGTGAGTATGATTTTTTTAATTGAAATTTCATCAGACTAAAAAAATGAAACAGTGCTGTGTGATTAATAATTTTTGAAACAAAAAAACTAAGCTTATTAAACTTGAAAAATGAGTGTTGGTTTTATTTTGATATGTGACGGTTTGGAAATGATAAAAGAACAACTGTTAACAACTAAAGTGTAATTTTTTTTGGGTCTACCTCCTCAAAAAGTAAACCACTCCTTATTTTTTAATGAAAATTTTATCATAAAAGCATAACTAATTTTCATGATGATTTCAATTAAGTTTTTTTTTAAATTGAAATAAACTTGACTTCAATTTCAACAAAAAACTCACGCCTGTTTTTCTTTTAGTTTTTTTAAGTGTGCAAAACATTCTTGGGAATGTAAAATGAGGTGTCTGTTCCTGTCTTACGTCAGTAACTTAACCCAGCCGTGTGTTCCTGCGGTTAGCTGTTGAGCTGATCCCCGCCGTGTGTAAAGCATACCGCGGAAGTGATATAATTTTATTTAATAATATAAGTATCCAGTATTAATCTGCTTAAAATTAGCGTTGTTGTGAATCTTTATAGTAATTCGCAGTTTCTGTTGGCAGAATTTTTTTTTTTCAAACACAATTTTTTTTTAATTTCACAGAAAAAAATGTGTTTAAAATATTTGTCCGGTCACAAAAAAAACCTGAGATATTATATTACTTCATTCGTAAAAGCCGTTATTACGAATGGAATATCACTGAAAAAGTAAAAAAAACTAAGGTATAAGACATATAACATTTTAACTTAGTTATTCGTCGTTAAATTTTATGACGCTAGATTTGCTTTGTAAATTTTGTCTAAATTACGTCCTTAGAGTAATTTTACATAGTTGTCAATAAAATAAATTCAAAGACAGATTTTTCAAAGCAAAAACAAAAAAATGACTAAAAGCCAAAACAATTGTTGCCAAAAACTATAACGACAAGCCCAAAAAAAATTTATTATGGTAAAAAACATTATTTTTATTAGTTTAAAAAAAAACAAAAATGAAAAAATTAAATAATTTCGAGCAGATTATTTTTAAATGTTTTTTTTTTATTTTAAAAATTGTTTTATAATAATGTTTTTAAATTATATCATTGTGACCTAGCTGTATAACGATTTTATGCTATATATTTTACAGCTGGTAATGATTTTTTATTGTCAAAAAAGTTTTTAAATCATTGTTATTTAGACACTGTTTACGAAAGATAAACCAAGCTTACTCGACTTGAGCCCTACTATAGGTAGCAATGGCCTTGATTATAAAACCGCAAAAAATTTCGGATCTCTCTGGAGCTTTGTTCTTTTTATAATCTAAAGCTTACTGCAAATTAAAAAATGTGTTTTAATTTGCAATTTTAAAACTGTTTTGTAGCTTTTAAAAATTGTTAAAATAAACAGTTTTCCAATTTCTCAAGTATGTAATACCACTGTATGTACAATTTTATATGATTTTCACAGTTTTTAGATTTGACAAACTATTTTAAAAAATTCTCAGTTTTTTAGTCTGTGCATTTGTGAGAACAAAACATTGCAGTTTTTTTTACAAGACTTCTGACGTTTTATATCTTTTTTTGTTCGTTTTTAACATTTGTTTTTACACATGAAAAAATAAATGCAACGGTATTTTAATCATTTGAACAACGGTTATTATATCTGGGTTTTTTGTGGATAGATAGCGGAAATTCTACACATTATTCGAATTTTCGGTTTATACCAATTGTATCCTCGAATTTTCGGTTTATACCAATTGTATCCTGTAAATAATTTTATAAATCAGTTTTTTATGACTTTTGAATCTTTAAAAGAAGATTAAAGAAAGGGTAAAAAATTTGCAAAAATTTAACCAATTTTAAAACAAATCATTCAAATTTTTAAAAATTTAAAAACTAAAAAAAATCAATTTAAATTGCAAACTAAACACTTTTAACTAAGACATTTAACAATTTATAATTTACAAAATAGAAAATATATTTGGTAAACTATTTAAAAGGCAAACCAGACGTGGCTAGTTTACTTTTTTAATGAAAAATATCGGAGAGTTATGTAACCAATTAACCAATTAAAACAATGGCATATAACGCCATTTATAATCGTCATTCAGAAATTAGGGAGTGAAAGGTTAAGTTGGTTTTAGATTGGTTGATAAATGAAGCTAAATTGAATGGATTTAATTATGTAGTTATTTCACGAGCCACGTTTGATTTGCCTCTAATTTATTTAAAACAGTTTGTTTTTATGTTTATGTTTTCGGTGTTTTTTTTTCATTATTTTTTAATCTACTTTTACTGTAACTATTTGCACTTGTTTTAAAGATCCTTATCTTAGCTTTAATTAAGATTGTGATACTATGTCGTTTTTGCAAAAAGCAAATAAGAACAAATATATTAATTTTTTGTTAATATCCTAAATTAATAAGCTAATTATGTTTAACAATGTAGTGTTCTTGCAGCTTAGCAAATAAAATATGTTTTGTGTAATTTCATGCAAGGATTAATTGTTCAAGTGCTCTATATTTATTTTTCCTTTAAATATATATATATATATTACTCTGGTACGAATTTAAAAAAGTGGGTAAAAAAGTGCTTCAAGACTTTTTTAAGTTAAAAAAAAACAACGCTGTATTTGTTTTATATTTATTGTACAAAAATAAATTCAACGGCATCTGGGTAAAAAACTGGACGAAATGAAAGACCACTAACTTGTCATGATTGGTCAGATTTCAAATTTATCAGTTCTTATTAGGTGTAATTAAAATGAAAGCATTTGTTATATTTCAATATTTCAGGAATCATAAGGTGTTTTAAAGATAAAACAAATGTTATATTTTAACGGAGGAAGCGAGATTTTAAAATGTGCCGATAGATTGGCGAGGATTTTGTTCACTATGGGGATCTGTGGCGTTTCCTTCCCAAGCTGAGGGGGGAAGCGATATGTTTTGGTACCCTAATGATTCTACTTAAATATTTCCTTCGTTTATTATTCCTTAACCATGCGAGTTTCTTTTTTATCTGCACTCTTGCGAAATTTCTTATACTCTTAATATTAAACAAGATCAAAAGAAAGATCCTGTTCAAAAACTTATTTGCCTAATTCTAAAGCAAAGAATAATTAACGCGGCAATCTTAACTTTCGGCGTAGACTACTTTTTTCTCTATTATATAAAAACAGTTACTAAGAAAAATAGTTCATGCTTGAATTTAATTACTTTAAAAATCATGAAAAATTACTTGTTTGTTTGTACGAAAAAAATGTAACAATTATCATCGCATTATGAATCTGACTTGTTTTTTTTATTTTTGATTTAATATTGGACCTATGATTATTTAATAAACAAGTAGCCCGTGTCAGCCATACGTCTGACAAATAATTTTTCCTGTATTTTTTGGATTCATTAGTTAATTTTTTTTAAAAATTATACCCTTCTATAATTAGACTGCAATGTTTGCAATGATTCTTTATTTAGATCATTTTGTTTTGTGGTTGGGGAGAAAGGTCCGTTCACTTTTTGGTGATAATGTGTTGTCCAGCATAAAGGTGTTCATAATAATTTTTATTTATTTCAACCTCCTCATGACAATTCTTCCCAAACTTTAAGCTTTTCAGTAATATCTCATTTAGCCCAATTTTTTTTGTGGTTGGGTCCATCCCCCTTTTGGTGAACATTTGTTGTCCAGCATAAAAATGTAGATGACCATATTTTTTATATATTCAACACTTTATATGAAATTCCCCAAATTCTGAGCTTGGCAATGATATCTCATTTATTTTAATCCGTTCTGCAGTTGAGAAGAGTAGAGTCCTTCACCTCTTTAGTGAAAATATGTTGTGCAGTATACAGATATCAATGTTCATCTTTGCAAAAAAAAACATAATATTCTGGCTTTCCATTGACTAATTACTCTAACCAATAAGTTTGAGCAAATCCAAAGACAAAAAAATTTTAACTTTCAAAGTCCATAGGGCCCCTTTTTATGAAAATGTGTTATCCAGCCTAAAAATGTCCATACGATTTTTTTTTAAATTTCAACCCCTTTATGACATTCTCCGGTCTGTATGCTTTGCAATGATTTTTCCTTTAGCCTAACCCGTTCTGCGGTTGGAGAGTAGTGTCCCTCCTCGCTTTAGTAAAAATATTTGTCCAGTATAAAGATATCCATGTTGATCTTTGCAAAAAAACACGTAATATTCTGGCTTTTTATTGACTAATAACTCTAACCAATAAATTTGGGCCGATTCAAACACAAAAAATTTTTAACTTTTAAAGTCCATAGGGCCTTTTTTTGTGAAGATGCGTTGTCCAACCTAAAGATGCCCATCCTATTTTTTTTAAAATTTCAACCCCTTATGACATTCCCCTGTCTGTAAGCTTTGCAATGATATCTCACTTAGCTCAATTATTTTTGCGGTTGGGAAGGAAGATCATTTTTTTCTTTAGTAAAAAACGTGTTTCAGTATAAAGATGTCCATGTTCATTTTTCCAAAAAAAAAAAACAGAATATTCTCGTTTTACATTGGCTATTTACTATTAACAATAAGTTTAAGCCAATTCCAAGACAATTATTTTTAAATTCTAAAATTCATAGGGTCCACCCCCTTTGGTGAAAACGCGCTCTCCAGTATAAAGATGTCCATGTAAAATTCAAAATTTCAACCCCTTACGATATTTCTTGGGGTATAAGCTTTCCAATAATACCTGATTCACCTTAATCCGTTGGGTAATTAGGGAGGAGTTAAGGAACACATAGACACACATATACGTACGTACGTACGCACGCACGCACGCACGCACGCACGCACGCACGCACGCACGCACGCACGCACGCACGCACGCACGCACGCACGCACGCACGCACGCACGCACGCACGCACGCACGCACGCACGCACGCACGCACGCACGCACGCACGCAGGTACGCACGCACGCACGCAGGCACGCACGTACGCACGCACGTAAGCACGCACGCACGCACGTAAGCACGCACGCACGCACGCACGCACCGCACGCACGCCTGGCCGCACGCACGCACGCACGCACGCACGCACGCACGCACGCACGCACGCACGCACGCACGCACGCACGCACGAACGCACGCACGCACGCACGCACGCACGCACGCACCATTTTCAATACCGCCTTTTCCTAAAATATGCAAAAATAAAAGAACATTTATCGTTTAAATAATTAAAATTTTGTATTGTTACAGTAGTAAATACATATAATTATGTAATTTTATTGAGTGTTTTTATAAAAGATTCAAATTGATTTTTTAAGTTATGTTTTATGCACGTAATTATTTTGAAAATATTGTCGGGAACAATGGTTTTGACTATTTTAAAAGTTACGTTTAGATCTAAAATTTAAATTATTAATTTTTAGAAAAAAATTTTTAATATTGTTTTTTTTTTAACTAATTTCCGGGATTTCAAAATTTTAGGTAGCTTTAAGAAATGTTGTTGTTATTAATTAAATTTTTAATAAGGAATAGTTTAGAGCATAAAATTTTAAATACAGTGGAATGTTACACTTCAACGGTAAAAACAGTGACATATACAGTATAAACATATAACATAAAATTTTTTTGAGTTTTTGAATACTACTTGGAGTGCAAGTTGTTACCTGTTGGTTATAAACAAAGACTGGATTACCTAGGTTTAGAAAAATTAAAGGACCGAAGAGACAAAAATGATTTATATGAGTGCTTTAAAATTATACATAGCTTAAACAATTTGCAAGCCAATGATTTTTTTAAGTTTAACCTGTAGCCCACCCGTGGTCATCCCTTTAAATTGGCTGTAGAAGAAAGCAAAATTAATGCAAGGAAATTTTCTTTTGCAAATAGGGTGGTTACACCTTGGAACAATCTACTTCCGTACATTTAAAGATCAGTAGAGGTTTAAAGTTTTTTATTATAGTGGCCGAAATTAGGGCGCAAGCCATTAACTTCGGCCACCTAGAAAAAACTGGCTATAACTATTGCCAAAACAAACAGTAAAAATTTTTAAAGGTTGCAAATTTATTCTTAGGTTCTTGGTACATATAAAATAACTTTTTCCCGTTTGCAAACTTTAATAGTTATTAGCAAGACTTTCAATAATTATGTCAAAACTCTAAAAAACAAGTTTTAATAACCTGTATTTTTATTGAATTTTTATTTTTGGCTTAAAAAAACGTCAAAAAAAGTCAAACGAGCAAGAAAAATCTTTATAAATGCGGTAATACGATGATATTTAAAAACAGCAAAAAACGGTAGGTTCTTTCACCTAAATTTTAAGGTGGGCGAAATTAACGGAATTTTAAAATGAGCAGTTAGTTAAACGCATTGCAGAGTGATTTTGAAGAAAATATTAAAACATGAAAATTAACTACTTTGAGCCTTAAATAGAAAAAAATTTACGGTTGTATAATGCTTTGCTCTAAATTTGATGCAGTTTAAACACAAAGCATAAATTAAGAAAATCACCAAAAAATTCACTTTTTGTATGAAAATGTTGATAATCCAGAATAACAAAAATAAAAAATTTGGCAAAAACACTTTATTCAACATTAATCCAGTTACTTTTGTGCTAGTTCTTTTGTGTTTTAAAAATAAGCCAATTTTCTAACACTATAAATTGGTGGCCGAAATTAAGGCCTGGCCGAAATTAAGTCGGATACCCTAACTGTCGATTCTTTAGATGCATTTAAGAAGTTTTAAAACTGACTTAAATAAGCGCTTTTTTGAGCCTTTAAAGTGATTTCAGATGGCTATGTTGATATTTTGTTAGAATTATTATAATTTATGTTATCGGCGATTAAGTTGCAAATTTGATGTTGTTGATAAAAAAAGAAAAGAAAAAAAAACAGAAAAAGAAAAAAAGAAAAGAAAAGAAATGATGATATAGTAGAATTAAACTATGCATGGGCTATGCATAGTAAAATATTAGTTCTGTTATCTGATCATTAAAAAAAGATTTATTAATAATGTTCAATATTGTAAAATTTTTTTTATTTTTCACACGTAATTACATGTTAAAAATATTCGCGATTAAAATGCAACTAATGTTGCACACTTTTTTATCAGGATATTTCAAAAAAATCCTTAATTTATATTTGTACATATGAATATGTAATAATTTAAAATTAAATTAAACGTAGAGTAAACTACAATAATGTTAAACGGAATAGACGCATCTTTCCTAGCTAAGCACAAAAACACGAAAATCAATAAATTGCTGTGTTTATCTTGAGTCTCAAAAAAAAAACCGTAACAAATTTTTTATAAAAAATTGCTATGGTTGAATTATGTCTGGCTGACGCTAAAAATTAGAATGCAGACATGAGGGGACCGATTAAAATTGTGCGGTAATGACGTTTTTAAAAGAAAAAAAATAAGAAACCAATTTTTTTTTAATTCCACCTTTTCACATAATATACAAAAATTAACCAAATTTAGCCCTTAAAAAATTGCATCTAGATTCTAAATTAAATAATTTGATAAATAATTATTAAAATACAGTTTTTAATCTTTGTTATTAATCCGCTATAGTTTTCCAATTTAATTGGAAAAGTGGGTCTAGAAGCAAAGTCTACAGTAATATTTGCTAAATAATAAATTTACAAAAGTCAACCAACCTGCCGTCCGGTCGGTTGATAACACAAATAACAAGACAGCAGAAAAAGTGAGCAAAAAAAAAGCCGCTACAAAAATACAATAATACCAGCAGTTCTCACTTTTTCTGCTGTCTTTTTATTTGTGTTATCAACCGGCCGGACGGCAGGTTGCACAAAAAAACAATAAAACAATAACAGCGCGATGCTGTTCAACCACGGCTATAAAAGTGATTTAGCCAAATATTCCTGTGGCGTGGGTAGTTCAGTGGCAGAGCGTTCCCACGGTGATGGAAGGGCCTCTGGTTCAAGCCCAGCTCCAAGCCCCAATTTTTCAATTTAATTGGAAAAGTGGGTCTTGAAGCAAAGTCTACAGTAATATTTGCTAAATAATGCAATGCTAAATAATAAATTTACAAAAACCAAAAGCCGCTTCAAAAATACAATAATACCAGCAGTTCTCACTTTTTCTGCTGTCTTGTTATTTGTGTCATCAACCGGCCGGACAACAGGTTGCACAAAAAAACAATAAAACAATAACAGCGCGATGCTGTTCAACCATGGCTATAAAAGAGTGATTTAGCCAAATATTCCTGTGGCTTGGGTAGCTCAGTGGCAGAGCGTTCCCACGGTGAGGGAAGGGTCGCTGGTTCAAGCCCAGCTCCAAGCCCCAATTTTTCAATTTAAGTGGAAAAGTGGGTCTTGAAGCAAAGTCTACAGTAATATTTGCTAAATAATAAATTTACAAAAATCAAAAGCCGCTACAAAAATACAATAATACCAGCAGTTCTCACTTTTTCTGCTGTCTTGTTATTTGTGTTATCAACAGGCCGGACGGCAGGTTGCACAAAAAAAACAATAAAACAATAACAGCGCGATGCTGTTCAACCACGGCTATAAAAGAGTGATTTAGCCAAATATTCCTGTGGCTTGGGTAGCTCAGTGGCAGAGCGTTCCCACGGTGAGGGAAGGGTCGCTGGTTAAAGCCCAGCTCCAAGCCCCAATTTTTCAATTTAATTGGAAAAGTGGGTCTTGAAGCAAAGTCTACAGTAATATTTGCTAAATAATAAATTTACAAAAATCAAAAGCCGCTACAAAAATACAAAAATACCAGCAGTTCTCACTTTTGCTGCTGTCTTGTTATTTGTGTTATCAACCGACCGGACGGCAGGTTGCACAAAAAAAACAATAAAACAATAACAGCGCGATGCTGTTCAACCACAGCTATAAAAGAGTGATTTAGCCAAATATTCCTGTGGCTTGGGTAGCTCAGTGACAGAGCGTTCCCACGGTGAGGGAAAAGTCGCCGGTTCAAGTCCAGCTCCAAGTCCCAATTTTTCAATTTAATTGGAAAAGTGGGAAAAGTCAAAGTCTACAGTAATATTTGCTAAATAATACATTTACAAAAATAAAAAGCCGCTACAAAAATACAATAATCCGCTATAGTGAAAAATTTTGAATGTTTTTGTTGTTAAATAGTCGATTCAATACTGCAAATATCGCGGTCAGCTAGATTTTTATTTGCCTATAATACCTAAAATACATTTTTAATTAATTTTTCATTTTGTCATAATTTCTTCAATATTAGGATTATTATTATAAAAACCAAGTTATTAATTTATTTGTATTTAAACAAAATAATACAGTGATGTTATTAGATTATTATATTTTATTTATTGTTATTGACATTTTTGTAATTTTATCAACTATTACATGTAGATAAAATCATTCTATAAAACATAAAAAGTCTGAAAATCTGACAGCGCCAATGTATCGCTCATTAACAAACGATTAAACTGACTGTTTGGTTTTTAAAGTTGCATCAATATCACGTTAGTTTTTACAAAACAAAAATCAAAAGATTTTTTTGTTTGTTTGCAGTATTTATTGTTTTGATTTTCGTAACAACAAAAATCAAAACAATAAATACTACAATTAAATTAACAAAATCAAAAGATGAACGGTTAGCTCTAAGAATAGAGCAGGAAAAAGGGGCGATTTTTCCCCGGGCGTATGTTTAGACAGAAAAGATGTAGACTAGTCTGAGATGGACATTATGTGGACTATAGGAAATTTGCATTTGGTTTGGCCAGCTGCTCACTAAATAAAAATTTCTACGATATGATAATGATTTGTTTATACATTGATCTAATCACACAGCACTGTTGCATTTTTTTTTAGTTTGATGAAATGTCAATTGAAAAAATCATACTCACAGCAATCTTTGACAAGCGCGAAATCGCCACTTTTTCAATTAGAAGGTTATATTTGTATGTTAAGAAACAACTATAAATTTGAAAAAGTGGCGATTTCGCGCTTGTCAAAGATTGCTGTGAGTATGATTTTTTCAATTGACATTTCATCAAACTAAAAAAAAATGCAACAGTGCTGTGTGATTAGATCAATGTATAAACAAATCATTATCATATCGTAGAAATTTTTATTTAGTGAGCAGCTGGCCAAACCAAATGCAAATTTCCTATAGTCCACATAATGTCCATCTCAGACTAGTCTACATCTTTTCTGTCTAAACATACGCCCGGGGAAAAATCGCCCCTTTTTCCTGCTCTATTCTTAGAGCATTTTTCAAGGCTAGTCTACCACTTTTTTTGAATTAAATTAAAAAATAGCCTAATAAACTATAGTTTTAGCTGCGCAATGACATATGTTTATAATCATTCCGTTGCCGAGATAAAATAAAAAAAATAATAAGAAGAAGATGAATTTAAATTACAAAATTAACCACGTTGTTTAATTATAGTTAGTGCGGTGCAGATGCGCTCCAGACAAAGTTTACCTACGTTCTCTAAATATAGTTGGCGCGATGCCGTGCGCCAATGATTGCAATTATAATTTTTAAAGTAAAAATAATAATAATAATAATAAGATGATGAACATGAATAACAAAATTTACTCACGTTGTCTAAGTATAGTTGGCGCGGTGCCGTGGGTTAAATTGCAGTTGGCACCCCGCACCACCGATGATTAGCGGCGCGTGGCGCTCCCGCGCCACCGACGCTTATTATTATTTTTTAATAAATAAAACTTTGAATTAATTTTGTCATCAGTAATGCAAGAATTAAAAAAAGTACTCTGTTGTTTTTGCCGTTTTCCGCGCGGTTGAAGCAGATGGCGCTGGGAACTGGCGCCGTTTCTGCCACCAATTAAAACCGGTCTGCTATTTTTGTGCGGTTTTTATGAGGGGATGTTGGTTGTCTGCTCTGTACAATCCTTATTGTTGCCAAAAGGCTGTTATTGTGCGGTTGGGAGTTTTTATTTGTCTAATTTTCAATTTTTTATTTTGATCAATAAATCGATAACAAGGACCTAAATGAAAAAAGTGCTTCCTAAGAAAGTTGCGTAATTCCTTCTTCTTTCTAATGAGCCCATGTTTATTTTTGATCAATCAGTAACGAATAAGGAATATCGTTTTTAAGAATGGAGCGTTGGAATAATAATAAGAAGAAGAAGAAGAAGAAGAAGAAGGTTCTGAATTTCAAAATTTACCCACGTTCTCTAATTATGGTTGGCGCGGCGCCACGGGGCTAAATCGCCCCGTGGCGCTCCCGCGCCACCCATGATTAAAAAAATTTTATAACCGCACAATTTATGGTCCGTTTACGTCTCCTATACAAACTTACAAGAGGTCAGCCAGATATATTTCAACCATAGATATCTACTGTCAAACTCTCATCTTGTAAATAAAAATCTACAAACGGATTTTTATTCGTGATTATCTAAATCTACTAAAGATTCGTGATTAAAATAAGGAATCTTAATAAAATAAAGAGGCTTTAGAAAATCTTAATAAAGCATAATAAACAATAAATATTCTAATATTAAAAAATTAAATTAGCTTTGTAGATAAAATTCTGTATAATATTTCACTGTCAAAAATGTTTAGAAGCGCTTTAAAATTTGCATTCTTAGGGGTCCTTACCCCGGTTTGCCCCGGCTCATTTGACAGCTAAATTGCCGGGGCCGGGGCCGGGGTAGAAAGAATTGCGTTTGCTGGGGCCAAGGCCGGGGCCGGGGTGGAAAAAAAGTGCCGGGGCAAGCCGGGGTCGGGGCCGGGGCCCCAGTCGATCCCTAGGTACTGATGTGTTAGGGTTCATAAATATATCCAAACTTTGGGTTCAATTTTTGGTTTTTTGTCATTTTACCAGTACTGTAGGTAGTTAACTACTTGTAATTTGATTTAACTACTTAACTACTTGTATTTTTTACCTGTTTTATTGTATAATGGTACTGACGTGTTAAGGTTCATAAATATATCCAAACTTTGGGTTCAATTATTAGTTTTTTGTCATTTTACTGCAGCATTTTTTTCTGGTTTCTTGCAAAATTTTTTTTTGCTTTATCCTTCCGCTTAAATTTTAAATGATTCTCAGATCCAGATGACGTAGGATATATTTATCCACAAATGCTTTAGATTTATACAAAAAACAATAAGATTATGAGTAAAACAGGTAACCAACATAATCACCTCAGAATTTTTTTAGCTTTAAAATGTCATGAAGTATTCGAGATCACATCATATATGTTTTTCTCCATGGGATAGGTTGTCCAAGAAGCAGCGGCAAAACAGGGCTTCAAAATGAAGGTGGGGATATTATTAAAAGAATGCCGCGCGGGCCGGTTATTAGAAAGGGGCGGCACGTTATTAGACATAAATGGGGGGTCCCTTTATGCGCAGGGTGTCCTTTGATGCGCTGGGGATTCCTTCCATTTAGAACAATGGATTTTGACCAGGGTGATCCCACATAAAACCTAGCACAACACACAGTATTTTTTGTTTTTAAAAGCCCACTTGGGGTGGACTTCAAAAAAGAAGATGATCTATTAAATTTTTTCGCTTATTTATACCATCTTGTTGGACAATGGAAGCGAGAGAGTCCAAATTTTGTTCCAGCTCAATATCTACTTTCACAAAATTATCATTGCTTTCAAATAGTTGCTTTACTAAAAGATTTTTTAAATTATACATTGGGATCATAATAAATATGATTAATGCTTGTTTAAAAAATCTATTTTTTTGGTCTTTTCTTAATTTAAAAACTTAAATATAAATATTTTATAAAACGCATTGTACTTAAAAACAAACAAACAAACAAATTTTTGTTTTATTTGAACTAAAAAAAGCAATAAAAGTTTTTTTTTATTAAAATTTATTTCAACAATAACTTTATGACGTAGTTGAAAAACTAAACTATTTATAGTTTTTACACAGAATGAAACGTGTTTTTGACACAAAATGAAACGTGTTATAAGAAAATAGAGCAGTAGCACTTTTGTGTTGTTGCTTTACTTAAACCATTACTACATTTTGAATTGGGCTCATAAACTATAGAGCACCTTGTGTATAAAATAAATGTTGAGTTTCCAGCTATGGATTTTCATTGAAGAGACTCAGTGCGTGCAAAGTACCGTGAATACACGCTGTCACATCTCTAATCTATGTACGACTGCCTACTTTACTAACTACTTTCTGCCTATTTTGTTAACTACTTGTACTAACTACTTTATTTTTGAAAAGTAGGTAGTTAAGTAGGTAGTTAACTACTTTTAGAAAGGAAAGTAGGTAGTTAAATAATTAGCCGGAATCATTGTAGTTAAGTAGTTAAGTAGTTAACTATTTAAGTAGTTATCACAACACTAGCCTGAAACCAAAATCAATATTTTTGCGGATGACGCAAAATTAAAATGGTACAAATGAAGGGTTTGAAAAATATTTGCAAAATTTCTGTGGTTGGGCTGCCTCGTGGCAGTTAACTATTGTTTTCTAAAAGTGTAACGTGCTTTATTTAGGTGATAAGGTGCTTTAGAGTTAATGGACCGTTTTAAATTGTAGTAATGTTTTGAGTAAAGCAACAACAAAAAAGTGAAACTTTATTTTCCTATAACACGTTTTATTTTTTTTAGAAAAACTACTATTAGTTCAATTTTTCAAATATGTCATAAAATAAATTGTTGAATTATAATAATAATAAGGCAAACTTTGATTGCCTTTTTTAGTTCAAATACGGCAAAAAATCTGTTTCCTTGTTTTTATTTACTTTATAGCTAGAAGTACGATGCAATTTTTTTAAAGTTTTTAATTAAAACAACACAAAAAATAGATTTTTTAAAAATATATATTGATCATATTAATTATTATGATTATAATCTACAATTTAAAAAAATGTTTTAAAGACGAATTCAATCAGGGTGAAAATAGCTAGGTAGTAAAGTCAAAAATATATAATATACCAAAAAATGTGCAACTCCTATATAAAAAAGTACGGAAAAGTATGCCATTATAATGAGCCTCTTCATTTAAATGACACTCTCCATTAAAATGGCATAGCAGTCATTTTAATTCGGCGAGTTAAAATGGAGAGGAAGCCATTATAATAGCCATTTATTGATTTAATTTCACTTCATATATACTTACAAGTGTAATACTGTCGGGGCCGCAGGATTTTTTTTTTGTTTTGGCTGTTTTGATGAAGTATGTTCAGCTAGCTTAATATGTTGGTCGGGCCGCAGGAGTTTTGGCGTGTCGGTCTAATACTGTGTAACACGGTAAAACTTATGGGGCCCAGACAGTTTTACACTTGTGAGTATATATGAAGTGAAATTAAATGAATAAATGGCTATTATAATGGCTTCCTCTCCATTTTAACTTGCCGAATTAAAATGACTACTATGCCATTTTAATGGAGAGTGTCATATTTATATGGAGAGGCTCATTATAATGGCATACTTTTCCGTACTTTTTTATATAGGAGTTGCACATTTTTCGGTATATTATATATTTTTGGTAAAGTAACCACTTGTTTTTTAAGAAAATATCACGTGGAGAAAAACACGTGACGCAACTTAATAACATTTGGTTTCATCATCACTGACAACTTTTATTATTTTTATTTTCGCGCATTCATTCTTCTTTTCTTCTAGACGGCGAGCGGTAACGCGAACGCCCTTAATTTCAACCTGAATGATTTTAATTTTAGTTAAGAAACTAGTTAAAAGCAATAATAATTTCGTAATTTTTATATTGAGCTTAAACAAAATTTTAACTCTTCCGCTTCCATTGTCCAACAAGATGATATAAATGAGATAAACAGTTTTAACAAGTATTGTTAAACGTAAAGAACTGGCGAAAAACCAATGAAATATGGACATAGTTAATTATTAAAGGTGTGACAAAGTATTATTTCACAATAAGAATTTAAATTATTAATTCCACTAAACTTTAACTTTATTTTGTACCTTCAAAGGTACGAAATAAAGCCATACATACAGCTGGCTTTCAGCTTTCAGCTGACTTTCAGCTGGTACATGCCGTAGAAAGTGTGCTAATTATGCACACAGCAACCTTAAAAAATAAAAATTAGTATTTATTTATCAGGGAAGAGCGCGGATCGCTCTTTCCCTTATAATAAATGGGTTAAGTCACTGCGCGGTTAACCGTTGTTGAAGGTGTCATCTAAAATCAACAAAACCTTAAATAGCTCTTTAGCCAATTAAAAATCTAAACATATTTCATGACTGAAATATAACCCAAATTTTTCTGATACTAAAAACCTGAAAACTTTTACTAAACATATATGAATTTTATACTAATAAGCTTAATTTGCTTAACTTTTTTGACTTTCGTGTTTTTTTTGGGTCCCCAAAAATTTTTTTCCTGTGGTAAATATTTTGAGCTGATTTTTTGCATGTAGATGCTAAATTTCCGCCTTAACTGAATTTTATTCTCGTATATGCTCTATTGCCCTTAGTTAAACCTCCGTTCACGTGAAAAATGTTTGATTTTTTTCTAAGTTACGCATTGGGTACTAGGGTACTTGTGTGACACTTTTTTTCCTTACTGAATTACCTATTAAGTAACTTCACTCAGTAATACACATTCTCTTGTGGTTATATTTTTTTTGGTTAGATTATAGGCACCTTGCACTGAAACTCGTTTTATACATGAAGTATGCAGTATACATAAGCGTCACCATAATGAATAAGTACCATATCTCCTACTAATCTTTTGTAGTACGCAGATCAACCGATCAAAAGCGCGCAAAATTTCAGTCGATCGGTGGGATCAACCCATCGGTTGATGTGAATACTACAAAAAATAAGTAGGAGATACGGTAATTATCCATTATGGTTACGCTTATGTATATTGCATACTTAATGTATAAACCGAGTTCCAGTGCAAGGTGCCTATGATTCCTTACCTTTTAATAAAATTTACTAATTTTCAACCGGAAGAGCGAACAAATATCCTAACCGCTAATTAGCAGCCATATGGCAACAATCAAAATATTTAAAAAAATAAAATGAAATTAATCTTGGGTGGCGTGTGAGCGCTGCGGGATCCAATGTTTCAAAAAACGGAAATTTAGCAAAATCGAAACGATGTTTGGAAAAATATTTTTTTTATATGGAATAGGGTAGTGCATTTAATTTCGGCACTTTTTTGTTTTTCTGATGTAGCTTTTAACTGTATGGCCCGATTTTCATGTTTGATAGCTTATTTTGAAACTTTCACGATACTGCGTTGCTTCACAAAAGTTTCGCTGTAAGAAAATAGTTTTTTTTATTTATTTAAATCAGTTTTTAAAAAAATGGAAAATTGCCGAAATTAAATGTGTGCATTTAATTTCGGCACTTTACAAACAATCGATTGTTTCTCAGTCAAAAAATCATCATTTTCAAAAATTTAAAAGCTTATCATTATCTCCAGACAGTTTTCTTTAATTTAAATTTCTACTTGTTGTTCAACGTGTAACTGGCAAAAAGTTACAGCTAAAATGTCAAATGGTATCAAAATGAGGAAAATTTGGGAAAAAGTGCATTTAATTTCGGCACTTTTTAAAAGGACCCTCTTAATCGAGTTTAAGTGTAGTGCTATGACCCCTACACATTTCAACGTTGTCTTTTAACTATTTACAATTACAATTTAACACCCGACCACTTAATTCAACCCGTTTTTACCTACAGCAATATGTGTGCCGAAATTACACTATTTTATTTTAAAACGATTGCTCACCACAGACGCAACGTAGAACCACGGGGACTAAAAATTCGGAAAATAGACTAAGTTTTAAAAGGCAGTTTAATTTTTAAACCAATTTATTGCGTAATCATGAAATTCCCATGTTCTAAAAACGAGTAACAATTTTATTTTTTATAAATCACACAATTTCACATAAAAATATCATAAGATAACAACTAAAAAGCTCACGACAGTAATCTACATATAATTAGCTCTCATTTGAGCTATCAAACGTCGTATTCCGTCCAGGATTAACAAAAAATATAGTCCAAAATCAAAAATGCCCAATTGGGAAAAGTCCCGAAATTAAATGCACTACCCTACTATGAAGCTAAAATCACTCCAAAAATTTAATGCGAGAAAAACTGGTCTGGGTAACCTTGTAAAATTGTATAGGCACCTTGCACTGAAACTTAAAATAGACATAAGATATAGAACACACAAACATTGAGCCTGTATGGAAAATACGGTAATCATGCAAATGTTCCCTGATTATTGATTAGTGGGGGCATTGACGGGAAATAACCCGCTTATTATAAAATCTGTAGCCATATATTTTTTTATTTTTACATGCAAATCTTAATTACACGTTTTAAAATAGACAGTTTCTAATATAAATCAACATACATAATCAGTGTGATGTCATTATTAAACACCCCAGGGTTTCGTCTTTCGTATTTCGTCTTTTTTTAAAAAAAGATTTGCATGATTACGGTATTTTCCGTACAGTCAGCAATGTTTCTGTGTTCTATATCGTATGTTTATTTTAAGTTTCAGTGCAAGGTGCCTATAGAACCTGGAAAAACCAGTTACAATGGTGTGGTTATGTTGTTTAAAAATAAACCATCAATCCAGAAAAATCAAGCATAAAACACAAGTCCAAATAAAACTAATTGCTCAAAAAGTGGTTATTCAGGTCTTACTAAAAAAATTGAAACCATTTTTAACCCGTTTTCAAAATGATTTAAAATACTCCAAGGGCGTGATATACCTACCATAGTGCTTTGAAAAAAAACAGAAGAAAAACACACTATTTTATATGGTCCTTTCCAGTTCCATACAATTTTACAAGGTTACCCAGACTTAATTGTTGTATAGTATACTGCTTAAAATTACATTGAAATTCTGGATATTAAAATAAATCATGACGTTTCTTTTAAAATGAGTAACTTTTTTAATGTTTTATATCTTTAATAAATGACATTGAATTCAATGCATTAAAAGGCGGAAATTCTAGCAAAAGCCAAAACAAAGTTTCAAAAAAAGCCTTATATTAAATGGAATAGCATAAAGCTACATAAGTCTAAAAACTAAATGCCTAAAAAGACTGAAACAAGTCTCTTTAAAACATGTAAATTAATAATAGATTTTGTGAAATTTTCAGAAAAACAAAACCCGATAAAAACAATACGTGTAAAAGCTTTATTTTGCGTTTTTTAACCATTAATAAAACTTAATTCACATAAATTTCCCACAAAGTGAATTAAGCTTTAACATGAGTTAACCAGCTGTAAATACCACGGTATTAGTTAAGTCACACGTCGCCAAAACGACACAAAAAAAGTATAACGCAAGCGTCATAGTCACGATAAAAATTTTTTCTCAAAATAAATGATCGCATTGTGCATTAAACTTTGTAATTTATCATTATTTTCGTATAAAGCAAAACATACCGCCATATTAACGACTTTTTAAAACCAAATATCAAGTTCTAAGTCCGAAAAAAAAATTGAAAAATTCAGATTTAATATAAGGCGACTTTTAATTTAACAAATACTTTGACAGCTAATTTGTTTTATGTAATAAATAGAAACATTAAAGAAAAAGAGTATCCTAACTGTATCGTTCCACCTTAAGTTGTTCTTTGTAAAGCATATAAGAATAATAAATTTTGTTAGCTATTTTTAATGTTATAATGAAAAAACCGAAAGAGTTTCAAACTTTTTGTTTTTAAAGTGATTTTATTTTTGTCTTTATATCTTTGAGAAATTATCGCTTTAATAAAGTTGTTGGGTTGCTTCATTTTTAATAATATAGTAAAAAAAGGATACAAACTGCACCGTTTTCTGCCCGCATTTTAGTTTTTGAATGTTAAAACAAGTTTTTTTGCCCAAAATTTTTGCCTACAATTTATGTTTTTAGCCAAAAATTCAAGGTTTTTTTTGTACAGCAAACGCAATATCTTGAAAAATATTACAACTTTTACAATTTTAACAATCAATATGTCAAATTAATATAGAAACTAGCCACTTTTTTGAATGCATTTGTTCCAACTTAAATTTTTATACCCACCGAGCAATATTTAAGTACAGAATTATTAGAAAACGCCATTTTAGGGGGTTATATCTCCTAAATTACTGGAGATATTTGGATTAAAAATTTTTGTGTACAATTTTAGGCAGGGGTAGTTTTCTAAAAAAGACTAAAAAAAGGTAAAAATTTAATGAAAATACTGTAAATTTAATTAATCCAACGCTTTAGTCACACGTCATTCATTTTAAACTTACGTTGTCCTGGTACTCTCCAAATTTACTTTGTAATTTTCTTTATATCAAGGTCTTTTTAAGTCGCAGTTAATAATATTTTTCACTGAAAACAAAGTAATATATTCCTAAAACGTTGAAAAACTAGCAATTTCTTTTTAATGACAATTGTTGTAAATTATTTGCTTCATTTTGTTTCTTCTGAAATTTGTAAAAAACCGATAAAAAAGTGGGCTAAAATTTAACAAAACTAAAAAAATTGGTACAAAACACACAATTAATTATTGTTTTAGTTGCTGTAATCATTGTAAAATAGGCATTTCTGAGCTCTGTTCTCGCGTCGGGGACCTGAGTCTTAATGTCGACACCTTTTTATTGAATCGAAGTTGTCAGACGCTATTTTGTTTAGTTTTACCTTTGTGATGCGGCCTAAAGGTTGTTTATTGGTAAATTTCGGTAATTTTGTTAAACGCTCATATTAATTAGATTAAGGCAAAGATTTGCGGTGTGTATATTTGTTTGTTTGTTTTTTTAATCCACTTATTTTGTGGTCTAAGAACCACCACTTTTTTGTTTTGGAGTATATCATGCGACGTTTGACATGGTTTTGTTTCAAATCAAACATATTTTTAATTATTTTGCTCAAAAATTTAGCAAAATGGCAAAAATTTCTCAAACTTTAACTACATAGTTTGAAGTATTATAATTTTTTGCTGGGAAGTTGGAGTTTTTGCAGCGCTTTATTGTTTGAACAAAGTTTAAGTATCTTCAGTTTTATTCCCCATGTCAAGGAATTTGAGCGTCAACAAAAGCAGAGTTTAATTTAATGGTTGAACGCAGTGGAAGTAAAAATACAAGTTTATTGAAACAATAACTTTAAATGTATAACACAATTATAACAACATTTAATGATTTATAATAAGAGCTTTCCGGTAAGTGTTTTTTTTTAGTTTATATATTCTTAGTTCTAGAAAGTTCCAGAAAGTTCTTAATCAATAAAAACTGCACGGACGCCGCCAAACAATAGAACGTTCGAGAACTTTTTAGAATCATTTAAAAAGAGTGATAGAATTAATTTTCAATCAAAAAACTGAGGTTTTTGTTTCGATTATCAATATTTTCTCCAGGCATTGTTCGATTTGTATCACAATTTTCATTTCTATATTATTTTCTCTGACTAAGTTATTTTTTTGCATTTTCTTTAGTTTTTTTTATTATTCAAAGTCTGCTTCCAGTGGTACCAAATCTTTCACACCGCGCCTGGTAATTTTCTTTGACGGTAGCTCGACATTAACAAATCTAATTTCATTATCAGGACCTTTGATAAGTGATTCAACTCGAACCATTTTCTATGTAGCATGAGGCGTTGAATCTTTTATAAGACATATTTCACCAACACAGGGCTGTCTGTCTATTGATCCTGATTGTTTCAGATGAAATATCTGATAAGTTTCGCGCATTTTATACTGCGCAGATATTGCGATTGCCAAATTTTCCAGAATTTATTTAACTTCTTCTCAATGATTTGCCATTGATGCATCAGTGATCTGTGAGCTTTTAAATCAGGAACATAGTCCGGATCCATGGGATCATCATCATTTAGTGGTATTGCCAATTGTGTTGATGGTCCAATGAAGTGAGCAGGGCGCACTGATTTCTCTGAAAGGTCTCTGAAAATACTGTAAATTTAATTAATCCAAAGCTTTAGTCACACGTCGTTTATTTTAAACTTACGTTGTCGTTGTAGTTTCTAAGTTTACTTTGTAACTTTTTTTTAATCAAGGACTTTTTAGATTGCAGTTAATAATATTTTTCACTGAAAACAAAATAGTATATTCCTTAAACATTGAAAAACCAGAAATTTCTTTTTAATGACAATTGTTGTAAAGTATTCGCTTGATTTTGTTTCTTCTAAAATTAGTAAAAAACCGATAAGTGGGCTAAAAATTAACAAAACTAAAAAAATTGGTACAGAACACACAATTAATTATTGTTTTAGTTGCTGTAATAATTTTAAAATGGGCATTTCTGAGCTCTGTGCTCGCGTCGAGGGCCTGAGTCTCAATGTCGACACCTTTTTTTATTGAATGACGTTGTCAGACGTCATTTTGGTAAGTTTTACCTTTGTGATGCGGCCTGAAAGGTTGTTTATTCGTAAATTTTGGTGTTTTTTTTAAACACTCATATTAATTAGATTAAGGCAAAGATTTGCGGTGTGTATATTTGTTTGTTTGTTTTTTAATCCACAATTTTTGCGGTCTAAGAACCACCACTTTTTTGTTTTGGAGTATATCATGCGACGTTTGACATGGTTTTGTTTCAAATCAAACGTATTTTTAATTATTTTGCTCAAAAATTTAGCAAAATGGCAAAAATTTCTCAAACTTTAACTACATAGTTTGAAGTATTATAATTTTTCGCTGGGAAGTTGTAGTTTTTGCAGCGCTTTATTGTTAGAACAAAGTTAAAGCATTTTCAGTTTTATTCCCCATGTCAAGGAATTTGAGCGTCAACAAAAGCAGAGTTTAATTTAATGGTTGAACGCAGTGGAAGTAAAAATACAAGTTTATTGAAACAATAACTTTAAATGTATAACACAATTATAACAACATTTAATGATTTATAATAAGAGCTTTCTGGTAACTGTTTTTCTTAGTTTATATATTCTTAGTTCTAGAAATTTCCAGAAAGTTCTTAATCAATAAAAACTAGTCGACATTAAAAAAAACTGCACGAGCGCCGCCAAACAATAGAACGTTTGAGAACTTTCTAGAATTATTTGAAAAGAGTGATAGAATTATTTTTCAATCAAAAAACTGGGGTTTTTGTGTTAATTATAAGGATTCTCCCCAGGCATTGTTCAATTTGTATCACGATTTTAATTTAATATAATAATGTTTATTTTGTCAGTAAGAAATTACTACAAAAAAGGCAAGTAAAGGTACATTTAGTACAATTTAATTACTTCCTATTTACTTAAATACACGACAAAAACTTGACAAATCCACTGTATCAAGCGAAATTTTAAAAACTCTAAGCGATTTTGCATAAACAACACATTCAGGCAAGCTATTCCATACTTTAACCCATCTTTGTGAGAAACTAAATTTACGACAATCTAACTTATACTTCTCCGATAATTTTAATTTATACATATGACCACGCGTAAAATATGGTGAATTTTCAAAAGCAAAAAAATTTACAAATTTTAAATCTACATTTTCATACACTATATTATAGACCATACATAAATCAGATTTTAACCTTCGCAATTCTAATGAATCAAGATATAAAGCTTTTAAACGTGATTCATAATCACTATATGGAACATTGCACCGCTGACAAATTTTGCGAGTAAAAAACTTTTGGATTCTCTCCAATTTTTTGATATCGCTTATCATATATGGATTAAACACTGAAATATTTGACTCTAAGAGGGGTCTTACAAAAACTTTGTAAGCACGTAAGAGTAAAAAAGGATTGTCAGTATTAAAGCAACGCAAGATAAGTCCTGCTCTAGAAT
This sequence comes from Microlaimidae sp. YZB2_3, assembly GCA_030248175.1. NCBI lineage: Eukaryota > Metazoa > Nematoda > Chromadorea > Desmodorida > Microlaimidae > Microlaimidae sp. YZB2_3. The sequence goes on along the minus strand of JASAMX010005027.1, from coordinate 15,976 downwards.
AAGCTTTAGCTGCTATTTTTGCACAATGAGTGGAAAATTTTAGGTCATTTGTAATCAATACTCCTAGATCTTTAATATGATTTACAGAAGCAATGTTAGTGTTTTTTAATGAATAAGACGATGCAGGTATCAAGCTGTTTCCTATTGACAGAACATTACACTTTTCAATTGCAACATTTAGCTGCCAAAGATCTGACCACGAGGAGAAATTCTTTAAAGTTTCACACAAATCAGTATTATTATTGTCTTTACGACAATGATAAAACTTTCCATCATCTGCAAACAGCTTGATTTTACATCTTCCAACTACGCAATTTACAATATCATTTATGTACAATAAGAAAAGAATAGGACCAAGTACAGACCCCTGGGGAACCCCAGAAGTAACTACAGCCTTATCAGACATGCTATTTCCAACTACAACCGTTTGTGTGCGGTTTGTTAAAAAAGCTTTGATCCAATTTAACAACTCATAATTTATTCCATAGGCTTTTAATTTGATTAGTAGTTTAGAGTGAGAAACCGAATCAAAAGCCTTGGAAAAATCAATATACATGCAATCAATACGTTCCCCTATGTTTAGGGCTTTGGTCCATTCTTCTAGAACAGATAATAGTTGAGTGCAAGTAGACCTTTTTTTCATAAAACCATATTGTTCTTCTGTTATCAAATTATGCTTTTTAAGAAACAATAATAGGTCATCAACTATTATCCTTTCTTGCAATTTACATATTACACTTGTTAAACTTACAGGTCTGTAATTTTTACATTTGGACATGACTCCTTTCTTAAATATCGCAACTACTAATGCAGTAAGCCAAAGTACAGGTAGTTTGCCGTTTTTCATGCTAATTTCAAACAATATTGAGAGCGGAAACGCTATTCCAGTATCAATTAGTTTTATGAAAATGGCTGGAAAGCCATCAGGAGTGCGCGAATTTTTATTCGGAAGTTTTTGAATAGCTTTAAGTACTTTAGCATATGAGAATGGAACTGTGTTAATTGAAGCATTGTGAGGTGCTCTACGTTCAAAAAAGGGCCTATCGCCGTTATCGGCACAAAATACGGAGCTAAAGTAGGCATTTAATAAATTTGCTTTATCCTGATCTCCAACAGCAAAAGAGCCGTCAGGTTTTTCTATCGGTGGTAATGAGTTGTTAGATTTGGTTTTAGAATTAACATAATCATAAAAGCGTTTTAAATTTTTTGAACCGATCAAATTTTTTTCTTTTTGACAGAAAAAAGTTTTTAATTCATTCTCATATTCTTGGGCGCATATTTTGTAATTTTGTTTAAGGCAAGGATTTTTTTTAAACTGTCTATATAATTTTCGTTTGCGCGCTTTTAATTTACTTAGTCTCTTGGAAAGAACTGGTTTTTGCTTACTCTTTATATGGCTAGGAACATATAAATCAATACATGTGCTTAATTCATGAGCAATACAATCTGAAAACTTTTGCACATCATGAGTGTTTTCATCAATTTTACAGTCACGCGCAACCTGTAACCAGTTAATTTTAGACAAATGTTCCACAATTGCAGTTTTATTTGCTTTTTTAAAATTTTTTTTCAAATTTGTGTCACAGGGATTTTTTTGCGAAAAACAATTAACTGAAAAGTTAATAGCGTTATGGTCACAAGAGCGAGCTACCGGTTCACAAACACACATTGATTGTATAATATTTGGTACAGAAGTAAACACTAAGTCAAGTAGATTATTTTCTCGCGTAGGTTCATTCACAAATTGAGTAAGAGAAAGACTTAAACAAGATTCCAAAAATTTGTGACAACATAGATTACCAAAGCTTTTCGGAATTTTCCAGTCTATTGACGCAAAGTTAAAATCACCAAGCAAAATACAAGGAAAAACAATGTTTGCCGCGAACCCCATTAAATTTCCAAGACATTTAGTTAATGTTATATTTATGGTACTTGATGGAGGAAAATAGACCGTCAAAATTCGTAAAGCTTTGGTTTTTTCAACAATTATATCAAGACATACATGTTCAATACTATTATACATTTCAGGTGTTTTGACAACTACGGTATTTAGGTTTTTAGCTACAAAAACTGCAACACCTCCCCCTCTACCATTTCTTTCCTTTCTAAAAACATTATAATCTGTTTTTTGAACCAAATAACTGTCTGGGGTATCAGGCGAGAGATGAGTTTCAGTTACACAAATTAGTTCATACTCATTGCTTAAAAGTATAGCTTGTAAAACATTTATTTTATTATTTAGCGATCGCGCATTAAAAAGCTTAAAATTTATTTCATTCCTACCCTTACTTGCCACTACTCTTTTACCTGAGTGACAGGAATTGGGGATGAATTAGCAGCGGTAGGTTTTTTCTTGGCAGGTTTTTGATTTTTGACCACGATCCAGTCAACTGGGCTAGGAGAACGGCGAAGGATAAAGTAGGCGTCATAATAATCAGCTTCTTCATTAAGCGCATTCCTTTGCTTATACAAGCTTGCAGCATATGAGCGCTCAGAAAAAGTCTGAGAGCTTCGCAAAAATACATTTTTGAACTTTGGATGATCCATCAGCTTCTTGGAATGAGCAAGAATAAAGTTCCTGGCAGAAGAATGCTCAAACATCACTTTGAGCAGGCGAGGATTAGCAGAATCGGGCAATGGCGTTGAAGGCATGCGGAAGCAACGATCGATTTTCACTGGATACTTCGAATTCGAAGCAATTGTGTTGATTAGCTCAGAAACTGATTCAAAATCGCCGGCGTCGTCGCTTTCAGGAAGATTTTTTATAACAATACAATAGGAATTTTTTTCTTGCTGTTCCTTCTCAGACATTTTTTCAGCAACGGAAACAGAAAGCTTTTGAATAAATGACAGCGGCTTGGCTGGTGCCGGGTAGTTCGGTCCACCGCGGCGTCCGCGTTTCACTACAGTTGTCCAGGAATCGTCGTCAACCGGCGGAGGCGGCTGCGGAAGACCTTCAGGCAACAAAGTAGGTGCACACGCACCAGAATCGGTAAACGATGAAACAAGCAAATCGAGCTTATTGTCCATAGCATTAAGCTTTTCAGCAGACAAAATATCAGAAGCCATGAGTTTGCACTCACAGTTTTTGCAGATTATCGGAATCTTAAGCTTGTCGATGTGGGTTTTTGGAATTCCCACACAGCTAACATGGATAACTGTGCTACAAAACTTGCACGGCACCGAAGGTTCGCTCGTTAAGAGTTGTGTGCACTGTACACAGGTAGCCATTGCACTGCACTTGAATACACAACGCACAGGCACGAGATAAAAAGGCTCAGAAAGTGTTTCCACACGTTGTAACGACAGTAGAGTTCCTGTACAAAACATACATGACGTGCACAGTCCGAGCGATGAATACAAGACGAGCGGAAAAATAGCAAAATTTCAAGAAAGTTCAGTTTTTTGGCTTAAGCCGATCAAAAACGAAAAAGTTCACCCAAAGACGCTGTAATATTGTTCATAGGCATAGTTAGCGTTAGTAGCCAAGCGAAAATTTGCCAAAAATTTGTTAAAAACTGTGAAATTTGTAGTTTGATAGTTTTTATGATTTATAAAACAAGGAGCCGAGAAAGAAACAGACCACACACGCGATATTGACGAAGAATTTCTATATTATTTTCTCTGACTAAGTTATTTTTTTGCATTTTCTTTAGTTTTTTTATTATTCAAAGTCTGCTTCCACTGGTACCAAATCTTTCACACCGCGCCTGGTAATTTTCTTTGACGGTAGCTCGACATTAACAAATCTAATTTAATTATCAGGACCTTTGATAAGTGATTCAACTCGAACCATTTTCTATAAAGCATGAGGCGTTGAATCTTTTATAAGACATATTTCACTAACACAGGGCTGTCTGTCTATTGATCCTGATTGTTTCAGATGAAATATCTGATAAGTTTCGCACATTTTATACTGCGAAGATATTGCGATTGCCAAATTTTCCAGAATTTATATTTAACTTCTTCTCAATAATTTGCCTGTGCTCGCGTCGAGGGCCTGAGTCTCAATGTTGACACCTTTTTTATTGAATGACGTTGTCAGACGTCATTTTGGTAAGTTTTACCTTTGTGATGCGGCCTGAAAGGTTGTTTATTCGTAAATTTTGGTGATTTTTTTTAAACACTCATATTAATTAGATTAAGGCAAAGATTTGCGGTGTGTATATTTGTTTGTTTGTTTTTTTAATCCACTATTTTTGCGGTCTAAGAACCACCACTTTTTTGTTTTGGAGTATATCATGTGACGTTTGACATGGTTTTGTTTCAAATCAAACATATTTTTAATTATTTTGCTCAAAAATTTAGCAAAATGGCAAAAATTTCTCAAACTTTAACTACATAGTTTGAAGTATTATAATTTTCCGCTGGGAAGTTGTAGTTCTTGCAGCGCTTTATTGTTTGAACAAAGTTTAAGTATCTTTAGTTTTATTCCCCATGTCAAGGAATTTGAGCGTCAACAAAAGCAGAGTTTAATTTAATGGTGGAACGCAGTGGAAGTAAAAATTCAATTCAATTCAATTATTTATTCCAGCAAACCAACAAAAAAAAAGGAAACAGTACACAATGCACAGTATAAACCAAGCGAACCAATCACGGTCGCGCATACAGTAACAAGTACATGGTTTACTAGATAATGGTCCTATGGCTTATAGTAAATAAGCACTAAAAAGGACCATTCTTAATCGTTTTTTTGAAACAAAAAGTGATGGAGCGGTGATTTGATTTTCGGAAAGCGAATTCCATTTTGACACAACTCTGTTACAAAAAAAGAATTTTCAACAGTTTATTGAAACAATAACTTTAAATTTATAACACAATTATAACAACATTTAATGATTTATAATAAGAGCTTTCCGGTAACTGTTTTTCTTAGTTTATATATTCTTAGTTCTAGAAATTTTCAGAAAGTTCTTAATCCATAAAAACTAGTCGACATTACGAAAAAAACTGCACGAGCGTCGCCAAACAATAGAACGTTCGAGAACTTTTTAGAATCATTTAAAAAGAGTGATAGAATTAATTTTCAATCAAAAAACTGAGGTTTTTGTGTCGATTTTCAATATTTTCTCCAGGCATTGTTCGATTTGTATCACAATTTTCATTTCTATATTATTTTCTCTGACTAAGTTATTTTTTGCATTTTCTTTAGTTTTTTAATATTCAAACTTTGCTTCCAGTGGTGCCAAATCTTTCACACCTCGCCTGGTAATTTTCTTTGACGGTAGCTCGACATTAACAAATCGAATTTCATTATCAGGACCTTTGATAAGTGATTCAACTCGAACCATTTTCTATGTAGCATGAGGCGTTGAATCTTTTATAAGACATATTTAGCCAAAACACAGGGCTGTCTATCTATTGATCCTGATTGTTTCCAATGAAATATTTGGTTAGTTTCGCGCATTTCTTGCAGATATTGTGATTGCCAAATTTTCCAGAAATTATATAACTTTTTCTCAATGTGTTCCCATTGGTGCTTTTTCCCATTTTTCTCAATGATTTCCCATCAGTGATCTGTGAGTTTTTTGATCAGGAACATAGTCTGAATTCATGGGATCGTCATCATTTAGTGGTACTGCGAATTGAGTTGATGGTCAAATGAAGTGAGCAGGGCACATGAAGTGATTTTTCTGAAGGGTCTGATGATATTGTAGTAAGTGGCCTTGTATTAAGCACTCCTTCTAATTGAATAAGAATAGTTTGCAAAGTTGCTGTATCAATTCAGGACTTCCATAAAACTTTTTTTAGGCCTTGCTTAATTAAACCAAAAAGTCGTTCATAAAACCCTCCAATCCAAGGTGTACCTTCTGGTATAAATTTCCAGGTGATTCCTTGTGCTGCACAAGAAAGTTGTGACTTCTTCAAGTGCATCCTTAGGTCATTGTTTTCCCCAAATAACTTTAAAAACATTTTCCCCTTTTTGAAATGAAAGGGCATTGTTCGACATAATAATTTATGGAGTACCACGTCGTCCAATAAATATAAAAAGTGCTTGAGTAAGTGCTTCAGTAAAACAATTATTCACTATTTCTAAATGCACAGATCTGGTTGTAAAGCAGGTAAAAACAGCAACCCATTTCTTGATGTACTGATTGTTTTTTTTGATGTTTAGAGGCCCTAGATAATCTAATCTAAAGTATTTAAAAGCAGAAGCGCGTTGTATTCGCTCTAATGAGAGAGGAGGCATTCTTGGTGGTGTAAATGAAGCTCCTTGAACTCCACGGCACTGGATATGAAATCGCAGTAACTTTTTAACTTGGGTGTATCTATGTGATATTCAATATTTTTTTCGAATTTTTGCAAGTGTTGCTTCGGTTTTGTAGAGAAAGACTTCTGATGAACTTGCAGAATGACCATTTTCGTAAACGATGTGTTTTTGGTAAAAGAACTGGAAATCCATTTACTAAAACATTTTATATTCTACTGCCGCAGCAAAAGACGCCATTATTTAGCTGAGGATCTAATTGTTTAATTAATTGATTAAATTTTCCAACAAAAACAAACTGTATTTCCTTTGCAAAATATGTTTCTTGCAATGATTTTATCCATGGTTGCTTTGCTTGGCATAACTCCTCCAATGAAACGGTTTATTTACCGCCTGTTTTGTATTTTTCTTCTTTAAATGGTTTATGAAGCGAAGAATCAAAACAGTAGTTCATAAAGCTGACGTCATTAATCTTCTTGGTTCCTGAATTGCAGAAATTCCAGTAGTATCTGTCTTAGCCAGAATTAATTGCTGCATAATTTCTGCTGACTGTGATGCAGGTTCACTGTTTTTAATTTTTGCATCAATATTTTCTATTGGTTTCCATTGTGGTCAATTTTCAGGTAACTTTTGTAACCAGTTAGAACCATTAAACCAAGTAGAATTCTTTAAATTTTTCAATAGTACAACCTCTGGTCGTTACCTCTGCTGTTTTTTTTTGTATTTACAAAGTTATAAATGATATCTCTTTTTTTGAGAATTTCAGATTTTCTGCGCTGTACATATGGTAACAATTCTTTTGTTGACTGCAAGCAAAAAGGGTAATATGTGAATCTGTTCAAAGAAACATCTGGTCAATGTGTATATATAGTTGCCAGCGGACATATCGCAAAGCTCAACAGCCGATTGAAACTGACGTTAATTCTAACTTTGGAATAGTCATTGTTGGTTTCAATGGAACCACTTGTCCCTTGGAAAATATTAATGATCATTTGATTTTGTTTTTCAATTTCTGCCACAAATAAATACATGCAGCATATGCCTCTTGGCTTGAATCTGTAAAAACAACCAGAAAGCTTAGTGTTCCATCAGTTTTGTAAACTTCACGTTGAATTTCAATAGTTAGGATCAATTAAAATTGTATTGATGATTTGTCCACTCATTATGAAGATTTTTCGGAATTTGATCATTCCAATTCAGATGGAGTTTCCAAAGTTTCTGCATTATGATTTGAGGCATAACTGTTACTGGAATAAACATTCCAAGGGGATCAAAACACTTGGCGATTGCGCTCAGTAACTGACGTTTTGTCATTAGATTTAATTTGTTTTCATTGCTGGTCATAATGCTGGTGTTGTTTTCAGTATTCCAGTGAGATCGTAGAGCTTTAATCAATTGCTTTTTTTTGCTTTAACAAAAACTGGAACTTAAGAACCTCGTTAACAGTTTTGGAATTTGTTGTCCATTCTGAAAAATTTATACCTGCATCTAGAAACAGTTGTTTCAAATCTTTGTAATATTCTTGGGCCTTAGCTACATTTTGAGCATTAATGACGACGTTGTCAACGTTGTTTTGTTGCAATTGCTCTTCCAGTGGTGACTGGTTTTCTTCTATGTGATATTTGATAGTAGCTCCAAGAAAATAGGGAGACGAAAAAATGCCAAAAGATATTCTTGCAAACCGGTAATGTACTATATTATCTTTATCAATTGGTTTTTTTCAAATCCTTGATCCATAGAGAACGTGTTGCATCGCGGTGCTTTGTTTTTATACCGACTTTTAGAAAAGCCTTTTCAATGTCAGCAATCATTGGAATTTGGCATGTTCTGAATCTTAAGAGAATGTCAACAAGGTCATTAAGGGTACAGTGTGCAGAATGCATCAAGTTGTTAATGTTTTTTCTCTTTCTTGGTTTGAACACTTGCATTATAAACAATTCTGATTTTGTGGTTGCACTAGACTGACATACCACTAAAAAGTGGGCTATGTAGTGAATAAAGGGACCATCTTGTTTTATTGGATCAATTTTTACTACAATTATATGTTTTATTTGTTCATTTCTAATATAGTCTTAATCTTTCAAGCGATTATTTCCTTTGCTGGTCAGTGATTGAACAGTGGTGTAAAGTCGTTGTTTTCATATGCGGTAGTTGGAAGACATTTTGTGTTCTTGATTCTTCCAAGGAAACCCAGTTTCATAATGTACATTTTTGAATTTGATTGTTTCATTGAGCGTTTGCATCACACTTTGTTCAATTGGGTTTAATGTGGTAGCATTATCTAAAATTCCTATTGATTCTAATTTCCACAGTTTTTCAATTGGATCTTCAACTGTTGTACACTTCATCACTTGAAGCATTTGATTGTTGGTTTGACTACCAGCGTTGTCCAACTTTTTCGAGTTTCCACCACAATATATTTCCCAATTTTTTATGGTAAATATAGAGATGGTTTTGAATCCTAGCTGCTTTGATATATGGTCTTTCATTGATTTCCAATTCTTTTTCTGCAATGTTATTGGACCAATGCTTATTGGTGGCGAAATTTTGGGAACAGAGTATGCTACATTTTTGAACATGAATCCCCTGTTACCCAAAAGTCCCATTTCGACAATATCAGCTTTAATTTTATTCTTATTCCCTAACGTCATACGACAAGTGACACAATTTTTACTTTGCAGTTTTGAAGCTACTTCTGCACTGATGCAAGTTCTTCTTGAATCGGCAACTGCATAGACCAGTAATTCTTTTAGTTCATTGGTTTCAAGATTGAACACTTTGCAAGGAAAAACCGCCATAAGGATTCCATCATTATTTTCTGATTGGTTGACATTGATTTGGACATCAAAACTTCCATTGACGTGTTCATTTGCAGAGTCTGAGACTGAGACTTTTTAATCAGCTAAATTCTGAAATTCATTGAGTTGTTCCACCATTTGATTGGCTGGAGTTCCACCATTCTGTCTGCCTGAACACATAGTAGAATGTGACGTTTTTATTTGCAATGAAAGCAGGGCTTTTGTCTTTTGCATTGATTTTCCTAATGATCGATTTGCAAACAGTTGAAACAGCGTTTTTTGTTCAGAAAGAAACTTGCGTCGATCACCCAAAGAAAAAATTCGCTGACAGTCATCACTATAATGGTTCTTGCCGTTGCAGAAAACACATTTTCGCAGATTAATTTCCTTTTGTTGTTTTAATATTCTGGTATTGTTTTTTTTAAATTTTACGCCATTACTGTGAGAATTAGTTGGCTTAAAGACGAGTTTGCATTGTTTTGACTGGAATCCTGCTTGTCTTTCATTTCCGTCTTCCGAGTTATTTTTAACCAGAAATATTAATTAGTTTTAAGTAACCATTGAGAAAATCCAAAAGATTATTAACAGTTATTTTGTCAACAGTTTGACCAATCAGTGATTTTCTTTTATTCATTTCCGTAATTAGAAGATTTCGATTTTTAATCAGTGATTTTTTTTTCAAGATTTTGGCACATAACCATCCAAAGCGACGTCACTAATTCCAAGTTGTTTCATAGCCATAACAGTAGCTAATAAATCGTCATGAAAGATTTCCAAATTTATTAAGTTTCTTTAACATCTGTTTTCTTTCACGTGTGGCAGAGAATGCAAACATTCTCATTGGGCACGTTTTTGAAAATTTCCATAAAATGACTGAAAAATTTGTAGCGTTTTATTACAAGATTTGGCTCCAAGGCTTACAACTTTCCGCATATAGTCCATTTTTTGATGATCGAGGATTGGTTGGCTGTGAACATTGATGTTGAAAGATTCGTAGAATGCTGGCCATTTTACTATATTCCCATCAAAAGTAGATAGCTCAACTTTGGGCAGTTTTACAAATCAAAAATCTTATTAAATTTGTGGTAGATAATTGCTATTTAAAATTTGCCAATGTTATTTTTAAACAAAAATCCGGCATTCCAATGGGGGGCAAATCTCCGCAAATAAAATTAATTATTTAGATTTATCTATTAATATCTTTAATAACAGTTTAGATATAGATGTTTACAATAAGACAGATGATTTTAATTTTAAAGTTTTCAGATATATTGACAAAAATAGTAATGTTACAAATAGATTAGGTTCTGATATTTTATATGGGCAATTAATTAGATTTATGAGAATATGTTCAAATAAGAAATAATTTAGTAATAAATGTAAAGATGTATTTTTACAATATCTCTTGCTGGGTTATAATCGTTCTGAAATTAAAGATACCTTCCTACGATTTTTCAACAACTATAGGGCCTCTTTAATCAAATTTGAGATCTATTGTAAAAAAGATGCTAATAAATTCGCTAATCTCTGCTTCAGCTAATACAGAAAATATTTTATTAACGTTATTGGGGTAGATTATTATTAGTTTTATCCTTAAAAACTTAATACTTAACACTAAACTCTCGCTTAAAATATTTATGCTCCACATATAACCAATGTTTTCTCTCTAAATTAATATATAAATAACTATAAATCACTTAATTAAGTTTAACTTTTGTTTTAAATGTAAAATGCCATACTAATTCACAACCGCCTCTAAGATTATAATGTTCTAACCTTAAACCGTAATCTTTCTGGAATGGATATAATTTTGAAGTATTTTCAAAAAACTACACATAATACAGGTCTATTCAATGCCTCTTTGATAAATAATTCAGTAAATAGGCTGTTATAAACCTTTATTTTGGATATATATAAACTGTACTAACCTAGTTATGGCTTTCAGTTGATTTGCGGTTAAAACACATAAATTTTATGGCCACTATATGTTTTAAATAAACTGCATACTTTTCTGTACGTTTACTACTAAGTTGTTTCAATTTAGTAATCAGGTCTAAATTACCCCTACATCAGAAACTAGTTTTTTCGATGTTAGTAGTACAGAAATGGGTAAACTCACTGTTTACTTATTGCTGACAAAATAATATCACAAGATTTTTCTCCTGTAAAAATTGCTGTTTTAAAAAATTTTTATTATTATTTCATGGTGGCCAGCCTTAATGGAAATGGACAACACACAGGTTAGTGTTATTAATTCAAACTTTAATTTAAGATTTAGAACATAACTTTGGATAAAGACATAATGTTGTGACTAATAATGGGTTCCTAAAATACTAATAACACTAATCTTTTTGTATCATGTTGTAAAGGATTGGAGGAGAGAGAACCTCGCTGAGGAGTCGCGCTTTGCTCTAGTCTTGTATATAGTCTATACAAGTTTAAAGCGACGAAATAGACTATAATGATGAATTGCTACGTTTGGCATTATTGCTTCAATCTAAAAAATGTTAAAAACAAAAATTTTAAAAAAATTTCTATCCCAAACTATACAGTATAACTATTTTTCAACATTAACATAATAACTTTATGTATTTAATCGTAGCAAATTATCATGTGTTCATATATGTATACTAATGGAATGCTATAAATAACTATTAACACTAGAATAATTCTATTCTATAACGTTTTATATAAATATATACTATAAATGATAACTCTCTTATTAAACGAAGTATCATATATACGCTCTCTTGACACACTTTGTAGTTTTTACATTTTTAAAAAAATTTCACATTGCCTCAATAATCTTCATAAACCATAATAAACATTATATACATACATATCAACGTACCACTCAAGACATAAAATAAACATAAAAATACAAAATAATTTTACATCAGATTACTTATTACTTAATTAATTTGTTACAATACTAATTTTATAAAAAAATTCATTCAAAAAATTTTACATTAAAAATTTTTTCACTTATTTCTTTATCTATTTACTTTATCTATTATATTAGATATGCATAGACCATGTATGCATAGTTTCATTAATTCGACGATCCTGATAATTCTGATGCCGAATGGGAAGAATCCCAGCCTGCTTGCGATATGATAGCTTCTGACACCCAACAAAGCCTTCTGCTAACCACTGAAGCGCCATTCACAGAAGTTTGCCGTAAGAAGAAAAGAAAAAAAGCTGTGCCGGTTACCAGACAGGACGTGAAAGAAATAATTTCTGAGTCATACAAGTGGAACGAGTGGAACGCAGAAAAGTCCCGCCGTCAAGAAAACGAAAAAGCACTGGTGATAGGAAATCTCAGTGAAGGTTCAGATAAAATGAACAAACAGAGAATAGAAAATCTTCTTTCGCTTTTGAACACAGAAGGTTACGCCATCCCGCGATCGACCTCTATTTTTCACATGGGACAGATAGATAACTATCGTCCGCGTCTACTTAAAGTCGCCTTGGAACGCTCAGCAGACGCTCGCCATATTTTATTTGCTGCTAAACGATTGAAAGGATACCCGGCGTGGAAAGATATCTTCGTTCGCCGAAGTCACACATTTTTGGAGTGGAAAAAAATAAGAGAAATGTATCAGGAACGTGAGCACCGAGCTAAAGAGGCGGGAGTTCCTTTAACCAGTTTTTATATTTTGCGTGCTGGGCCTTCTCTGGATTCATGGAAAATCCTTCCTTCAACTCGTGAAAATCCAATATCCCGCTGTAGATCCGCCACTATGGACTCTTCTGTTGAACCCATTGTAAATCAAAAGCAGCAAAAAGAAAAATCCGCCGCTTGTAATAGTGATTCATCCACCTATCTAAATGCCCATAATTCTAATTTGTGAAACAATTGCACAGGTAATAATTATGGTTTTTCTTGTGTAATGTTTAATGAGCGTTCATTAAAAAATAAGCTTGAAAATTTGAATTTTTTACTCAGTCAAAATAAACATGAAGATGTAGCAATAACTGAGAGTTGGCTCGATAAAACTGTCTCTGATGCGCTACTTATTCAAAATACTAATTACTTTGTTTACAGAATCGATAGGTTGTTTGATAAATTGGGTGGTGGCGTTTGTTTGTTTATAAAGAAGAGTATTAAAGTAGTGCCTGTGGACTTAGACATTTATCCAGGCCAACATGAATGTTTAGCCGTTGATCTAATAGGTGTGAAAGAAAAACTAAGACTAGTTTGCTACTACAGACCGCCAAAAAATGACTCATTTGATCAAAACATAGAAAATGTGTCTTCTTTTTGCGAAATACTAAATAAATTAACACTTGTAAATTATCCAACTGTTTTACTGGGAGATTTTAATGTCCGCAAAATAAATTGGCAAAATCTTTCTCTATATTCAAATGACAAGGTTCAAACACTATTCTTAGATGCTATCATTGAAAATGGATTTTCGCAATTTGTTGACTTTCCTACCCATAGTAGTGGCAATATACTCGATTTAGTTTTTTGCAACAATGAAAGCCTCATAATGGAATTATCAGAAATAGAACCTTTATGTGCGACGTGTGATCACGTTGGAATACATTTTTTAGTAAACTTCTCTGTTAATAAACCTATCCATGATACCAAAAAATATCGAGATTACAAAAAAGCCGATTTTTTCAAAATAAAAGAACACTTAAAAGCTTTTAATTGGAGTACAATTTTCTACAACGAAGACATCGATGTTTTATATTATGAGTTTTCTAAAGTATTAATTGACTGCATAGAAAAATATGTTCCTTTAAAAAATATTTGCAAACAAAAATTTCATTACCCGAAACATATTTTACATCTATTAAAAAAGAAAAAAGATTATATGCAAAAAGGAAAAATTCTACAGTTAGTCACATACTTTGGAAAAAAATGATAAACAGTATAGACAAGCAATAAAAAATTTTTATGCTAACAAAGAAACTAAAATTTTAGGTAGTAATAATATTAACAGTTTTTTTAAATTTGTTAATTCTAAACTAAAAACAAGTAAAAACAAAATTGGGCCTATTAAAAAATCCGACGGGTCCCTTGTTTTAAACGAAATTGAAAAATGTGAAATTTTTAATACATACTTTTGTTCAATTTTTACTGTAGACAATGGAAAAATGCCTGATTTTGATCAACGAGTAAATGTTAATGAAGGTATAAACACTGTACCTTTTCCGGTTAAATTAATTGCTAAAAAATTGAAATCTCTGCCTAATAAATTTTCAAAATCTCCTGATGAACTTCCAGCCTGCTTTTTAAAAATGATCGCTGATTAAATATCAATGCCCCTGGAGCGTATTTTTGAGCTCTCTATGGAAGCAAGTATTCTTCCACAAATTTGGAAGGATGCATATGTCTGTCCAATTCATAAAAAAGGGTTGATTTGTTTATGTTCTAATTATAGACCAATATCCCTTATATCAGTTTGCGTGAAAATTATGGAATCTATTATATATGATTATATTTTAAATTACCTTCATACAAAAAATTTGATTACTAAAGAACAATTTGGCTTCCTTAGCAAAAAGTCTGTGGGACTTCAACTTTTACTTACTTTAAAACATTGGATAACAGCAATAGATAAAAAACAATCCGTAGATGCTTTGTACGTGGATTTTGCTAAGGCCTTTGACACTGTCAGTCATAAGAAACTCATTTTTAAAATTAGTAAATATGGCATAGGTTACGAGCTGCTTGCTTGGATTAAAAACTATTTATCAAACAGACGTCAAAAAGTTGTCATCGGTGACTATATGTCTGATTACAAAAAGGTTTCAAGTGGAATTCCCCAAGGCAGTGTCTTAGGTCCTTTGCTTTTTCTTCTGTAGATTAATGATGTTCCTGACTGCTTAAAAAATGACACCAATATTAAACTTTTTGCTGACGATGCCAAGTTGTATCGAATAATAAATTCACCAACTCCTCTGATAAATTTTTCAAAGATCTAAAACATTTTTCAGACTGGTGTGATAATTGGTAACTAAACATTGCTTTTGAAAAATGTAGCGTTTTATCTTTTGGAAATAAAAATGTCAAAAAAACCTATAAACTAAAAATATGGAAATTTCTTATACAAATGAAGTAAGAGATTTGGGCATCATAGTCACAAACGATTAAAAATTCAGTGCTCATTGTAGAAATATAGCCGCAAAAGCATTATGTAGAGTGTCTTTTATATACAGAGCTTTTATATCATGTAATATGCAAATGTTGCTCAAGGCTTTTAAAACGTATGTAAGACCTCTAGTTGAATTTGAAAGCTTTGTTTGGTCTCCACATTACCAAAAAGATATCAATTGCATTGAAAAAGTACAACGAGTCTTTACTTGAAGGCTATATGCTCGATGCTCTTTTCCATATGTTCCATATGAACAAAGACTTAAACAATTAAACTTAGAAAGTCTTATACTACGGTGTTTGAAAGCTGATTTGACTATGTGTTATAAGATTTTAAATAGTTTTGTTGATATTAATCAATTTACTTTTTTTGAATTTGATAAATTTACTAAAACACGTAACAATGGCTGCAAATTTAAACCTTCAGTATTTCGTCTTGATATAGCCAAATAATTTTTTAAAAAAAGGGTTGTTTCCCATTGGAAAAAGCTCCCAACTGATTTAATATTTTAAAAAAACCTTCCTATTTTTTTAAAAAAAAAAAAACTAAATGAACATTTTGCTACATTATAAACTCTTTTTTAATTTTTTGGTCTGTTTTTCTTTAGTTTCTTTTTCATTTATAGTATTGAATATTAAAAAATTTTAATGATATATGTTTTTTGGTATAGTGTAATTATAGTATGTACAATTTTTAAAACTTTTTGGTCATTTTCGATTTGTGTGTATTATAAAACTGATTGTATTAATTTATTGTATATTTTATTTTGTTTTAGCTACAATTGTAAGCAGTAATATTTATTATTACCTGTGCAGCTTGTTTTTATTGGTCTGTAAATGTATATTATATTTTCGTGACTA
>JASAMX010005026.1:0-13282 GCA_030248175.1 Microlaimidae sp. YZB2_3 | reverse complement strand
TTTCCTCGCGCTTCGCTCCGCTCAGCGCTCAACATTTATATACCTTTTTACAACATTTAAGTGATGTTTTAAATGAATTTCAAAGACAATTTTGGAAAATTTTTTCGTGCTACCGCACGATTTTTAATGTTATGCCTTTTTAAACCGGAAATTTTTCAAGTTTAACTTAAAAAAACAATCCAAATAACAACAAAAAGAATCACCTAGCGCGAAGCGCAAAAAATTTTACCCTTGTTTAATGTCTTTTTTACGGTATTTTAAAAATTTGGAGTACAACCTCCTACAACCCCCCTCTTTCGAAAAATTTGTATGGAGTACAACCCTCCTTTTCGAAATCCTGGCTACGCCCCTGTTCATAACATAATATTATGTACGTTTTTGATGGTTCCATGACTAAAAACGCTAAAAATGAGTTATTTGGGGGATACCACTTTTTAATTGGACAATTTTGTCATGACAAATTTACTTAATTTTCATAGGCAATATTTTGTTCATCTCTTATAAGAAGCCGGTTACATGTATATAGGGTTAGGTTAAATCACATTTAGAAATGGAATTCAGTGGGAATAGTGCGTCAGTACAATACCGAAGAAGAACAGACTGTGGAGGTGGAATTCCACGACACCTCCGTTCACGCCCCAATCCACCTGGACATTTCCGCAGACAATTACATAAGTAAGCACAAGCAAACATACTTAATGGAAGGGGGTCATCGTGGGTCGTACGTAAATACTAGTCGTATAATATATTGACAAAAAATTATTTAGGTATAAAAATATATCAAAACTACTAAAAAAGTTTGTTTTACTAAAAATGCATGTTTGCGGCAGAAAATCTGGTCATGAAATTACTCATAACTTGGCACGAAAGGAGGAAGGGCCATTTGAGAATTTTATACGGAGAACGGAGGCAAGATCTTAAATGTTAAACTTTTTTGGTGGTGGCGATTGGATTTTGTTTTAAAGTGAGTGAAGTAACCTTTCTAGCTGGTTGACTGGTACCCGCCATAGATGAACAAGAGGGGGGGGGGGTAGGGTGGGGTCCACCCACCCTAGCCTCAAAATTTTGGGGGCCCCTCTAGAAAAAAATCCAGGGGACCCCTTCCCCCAAATTTTCGAATTTTTTACCCCTGACCCCCTCTAGATTTTGAATTCTGACCGCCTCGCTCCCCTCGGGAAAATTTTAAGTACTTTTTTATACTAAATTTTCTTCCAAAAACGTAAATTTTTAACATAAATTCATGTTTTTACACCCTTTTTATATCAGAATATCGCTTTTTATTCAATAAAATGTAGTGTCTTTTTATAAAAAAAACTATCCCCTTGAAAGCTAGGGGGGTTCGACCCCCTTAGGAACCCCCTCCTAGATTTTGAAATGTCATTTACCGGGGTAAACACCCCCCTAGCTTCGGTGACCGTGTTCATCCATGGTACCCCGAAATCTTACAGCATAATTTTAAATTACAACAAAATCAACTGATAAATCTCCAATTTTGTTGAATTTGAGTTCTGTTTTAGTTTTTTAAGGTAAATCTAAAATATTTTTACAGGTAATGTTCAGTTTGACAAGTTTGTCTTTATTAATAAATCTCCAAATCGCTCCAATTTAGGTTTTGTCTAATTTTTTAAGGTTAATCTTTCGACGCATATATAACAAACAAACAAAATTTTTTTACAGGCAATGTTCAGTTTGACAAGTTTGTCGCCGTGCGGCAGTTACCTGAGCGCATCCACCACAGAAGGTCACGTGACAACTTGGGAATGGGCGAGCGGAAAAATCCTCTCAGAAACCAGACACCCGGCCGGCGCTGTGATTTGCGGGCTCGTGTGGAACCCGGACCATCAGGATCAACTGGTGTTCACCGATATTCAGGTGTGTGTGATGTGATGTATTTGGATTTGGGTTTTGTTGCTGGGCGCTAGACTTTTCAGCACAACCGATCAAAAACCCATATACAAATTTTATAATTTTTTATAAAATTTTTAAATTTTATATTTAATTTTAATGTTTTAACTTTGTAAAATGAATAATTTTTGTTGATTTTAAAACAGGTATTGGCAGAAAAGTGCCAGCCAACCAAGTTAATACTATTTTTAAGACATCATAATTTCTACACAAACGTGAGTAAAATTCAATTAAAAATTAAATACTTAAAAATTTTCAGTGAACTGGACACTGATTTTTGAATAATATATTGTCAATCTATAACTACGTGTCATTTAGCAACATGAACTAATTATTATTATATGGCGCAAATTGTTGCTGGTTTCGTAGTGTTTAAGGGTAGAGAGGAGGAGGTTTAAAAAGTTTATTTAGGGAAGAATCGGCGCATTAAAGGGGGTCCTGGAGCAAGACAAAGACTCCTCCGAAAGGCAGGAGGACAAGGATGAAAACTCAATCGTCGTCGACATCGACGAGGAAAGCAACGACGTGAATTTCGGCGGAAAATCCCAAAAAAATCGCCGCCTTTTCGACGAGGATGATGACGACGACGATGAAGCATCCAAAAGTAAAGTATTTGATTCGGATTTTAATCGTTTAAGAACTATGAAAGTTGAAAAATCGCATTTTGTGATAATGAATAGTTTTCGCATTTTCTGATTAATATACTGATGTGATTTTTGCAGTAAATTTTAATTAAAAATTATTCGGTAAATAAAGCACTTTATTTTCTTTATTTAACAAAATTAAAAATAGAAAAAATTTTACAGTCAACACCCAGCTTCAACAATTTTTGACCTTTTTTAAACATTTTCCGATATTTTGGGCATACTTAGACCGATATTTGAAAAATTTTAGCTACGTATATCATAAATGTTTTTTAATGTCGATGGAAATTAATTTTTTTATATTATTTTTATGTTAAAAAAGTGTTCTAAATGTTTTTTTTTTCTAAATTCGCATTGAAATTTCTGTTTTTGAACAATAAAGTCAGATTATCAATATTACTTCGATGAATATTACAAAAATTTAAAATACATTTTTGATATGTTGTTTTCAGTTACAATAAAAATATAGTAGAAATTTTTTAAACATGGTCGTTTAAATTTTAAAAAATTTGGGTTTTTGATTTTTATCACTCAAAAAATTAAAAATCATGCTAGTAAAAACTAAAGGCGCGCTTGCGGTTGGACCTAATTTTTAGTCGTCTATCAAAATCAACTGTAAACCATAAGTTTCGATTAATATAAAACAAGTATCGATTTATTTTTATAAGATTTTTTTTAGATTCCTTTGATATCGGCGCAATTAAAGCGGAATTAAGCCTGGAAAACGACGATCTTAATCTTTCTGACAATAATGAAAATATTCCACCCGAAACTGTAACCGCTAAATCCAGAGCGCCACCTAGCGGGCCTGTCTGGAAACCAGCTACCCCGCAGGCGCCTTTTATACCAGGAAGCACTCCGGAAACTTTATCCGAACGTTACATGGTAAATAAAATGATTTACTTTGTAACCAAGGGCGTAGCCAGCGGGGGGTTGTAGGGGTGGCAACCATACATGGGCACGGGGGGGGTTTGGGGGGAGTTAGTTAACCCCCCCAAATTCTGAGAAGGGGGGTTTAACCCCCCCACTCAGAAGTGGGGGGGGGGAAGTTAGCTTTTTGACCTAAAATTAGCGTTTTTTTTACCTATTTTTCCTTCAAAATCAAAAAACGATATGGGTAAAATGCACTCCAGAAAAAAAAAACGATATGGGTATTTTGCGTTTCTCGGATTTTAAACCCCTCCCCCTAATTTGGGGTTTAACCCCCCACTCCGGACCAACTTGCCCATGTATGGTGGCAACCCCCCCCTTTTGGGTTGGCGGAGGTAAAAATTTGGGGGTGCGAAGAGAACAATTTTAAAAAATTTCCTCGCGCTTCGCTCCGCTCAGCGCTCGACATTTATATACCTTTTTACAACATTTAAGTGATGTTTTAAATGAATTTCAAAGACAATTTTGGAAAATTTTTTCGTGCTACCGCACGATTTTTAATGTTATGCCTTTTTAAACCGGAAATTTTTCAAGTTTAACTTAAAAAAACAATCCAAATAACAACAAAAAGAATCACCTAGCGCGAAGCGCAAAAAAATATTACCCTTTTTTAATGTCTTTTTTACGGTATTTTGAAAATTTGGAGTACAACCCCCCCTCTTTCGAAAAATTTGTATGGAGTACAACCCTCCTTTTCGAAATCCTGGCTACGCCCCTGTTCATAACATAATATTATGTACGTTTTTGATGGTTCCATGACTAAAAACGCTAAAAATGAGTTATTTGGGGGATACCACTTTTTAATTGTACAATTTTGTCATGACAAATTTACTTAATTTTCATAGGCAATATTTTGTTCATCTCTTATAAGAAGCCGGTTACATGTATATAGGGTTAAATCACATTTAGAAATGGAATTCAGTGGGAATAGTGCGTCAGTACAATACCGAAGAAGAACAGACTGTGGAGGTGGAATTCCACGACACCTCCGTTCACGCCCCAATCCACCTGGACATTTCCGCAGAAAATTACGTCATGGCGGATTTGACCACAGACGCACTGGCCTTCGGGTCCCTGTCATCGGAGGAGAAACCAAGGTATTTTGAATTTGCTTGTGAGGTATGCATTTTTTGAATTTGGGTGAATATGTTTGTCGAATATCTTGTAAAACGTGTGATACTGGTGTGGATTTACGTAGTGAGTGATTGAAAGCTACGCGCACACGCCTTTGCGCACACACACATTGAATACGCGTAAATACGCAAATATGGAACGAAAATTGTTGTTTTTAACCTAAACAATGCGAATACAATATTTTTAAACAAATTTAAATAAGTTTTAGTTTAAAAAAACTAATCTATATTATCAAACCGTTCTTAAAATATTAATTAATTTATAAAAGTAATAAAATTTTATGTTTTATTAAATTAGACTTGATTTTTAGATAATTCAATTTAATTTTTTGATAATTTAATTTAGCACCTAAAAAATTGTTTTTAAAATATTCTTTATTTGTGTTTTTAACGATTATTTTGTATTCGTACGTACGATTCTACTACGCTTCATACGTACGATTTTTAATTACAACCAGTGGTGTAGCCAGGATTTCATTTCGGGGGTAGGCGGTCTAGGGGGAGATAAATTGCCGCAGAAGTGGCGCGAAGCGCCGTCGCCTGCGCCGAGTAGCGGCGCCAGCCGACGCGAAGCGTCGGCCCCCAGCGTCAGGTAGTGTCCCCCAGCCGCCCGAGGCGAAAATTTTTTAAAATATGTACTAAAAACTGCTTAAAAATCGTCCCCTGGTGATCGTGTGAACGTACATTTTAATTTTGTTTTTTTACCTAATTTCTATGCAATTTTGTCTGATCTTCAAATCTAATTTGATGATGAAATTGTTTATAACAAAACTATCTATTGCCTGATGTCTTTGAATTTTTCGCATGATTATGGTTAAAGTCATAATAACAAAAAATATTACTGATAATATAAAAATTTTTATATTGATAAATTTATGGTTTTAAAATGCACTAAGATTTATATTAATTTTTATAACACAATATTCAAAAAGGTAAAAAAGGAAACCTATACAAAATGCCATGCTTCTTCAAGAAAGGAAGGGAATGGAGAGAGGCGGACTACCCCACAAGTTTAGAAACCGTTGTAAAGGAGATTAAAACGTTAATTATCAAACCTATATCTTATAATATATGAGTTTTACAATGTATATAAATAGTATTGCTATTAATATCTAAGGCAAAAGCAATCCATTGAGAATAAAAAACTAAATCGTGAATGTACACTTCCCGCAAAGCAGTAAAAATTCAGTTTTTGGGTATTTTTATTTCTTTAGTAACGCATCAAAAATGTTTCTGAATTTTTATTTAAAGAAAAAAAATCGTTTTTTTTCCCAAATTTCAAAAACGTAAGGGTCTCTCCTCACGAAAAAATCCGGCTTCGCCGGATTTCGGGGGGGGGGAGGCGCCGCCACCCCCCTCCCCTGGCTACGCCACCGAATAAAACGCTTCGCTTTTGTTTTGTTCTGTTGCTTAGGGAACGGGACACGAAAGTACTACACACGAAGGTACTGGGCTTAAGAAAATTGCGTTCACTACAACCTCGCAGCAAAATCAATTTATTATGCAAGGAGGGACACGAGGGTACTGACGAAACAAAATAAAACATAACCTTCCCGCATAAAGCGGGATAAACTTATTGCATAACAATGGTTTGTTTTACTTAAAAATCATTTAGTTTGTTTGACTGACTTATAAAAAGTAGGATTTTAAAAAAATATTGAGAAGACATAAAACAAAAATAATAATTTCAATAACATCAAAACATTTTCGTGTTATTTGTCTACATTTTCGTGCATTTTTAAAAAAATAATAGCTTTAAAAATGCTGAGAAGCTATGAGACGACTCGAAAAATAATAAGTAATAAGTATTAAAGTTGCTGTTATGCTTTGATTGTACTGTCAAAACATTTTTGTGGTTATTTTTCGTGGTGTGTAGAAAAATGAATTCGTAATAATGCCTTTGGAAAAAATAACTGCAAAAGTAATTGCAAATAATTCTGCTATTAATAATCTTGCTAAAACATTTTAGTAAATTATTTTCCGAAAAACAATTGCCTTTGTTAAAAGTAAATTATTCGGTATTTTTTAAATGCACACTATTATTAAAATATTATGATAAAGTTTAGCCTCTTTTTGGGTTTTGATTAGGCTTAGGAAAATAAAGTTTACTGTGCAATGGTGGGGTTTTGAAGACTCCCAAAGACCCATTGTTGATTGTTGGATTTTTTTACTCACGACTCTATACTTAAATGTAATTGCATAAAATATCATACATAAAAAATTTATGTTTTAAAAAGAGCTTTGGAATAAGTTTCAAACATTATGATGTTTATTTTAAGAAGCCATTGTATAAATTGTGTGTAAAATGACCTTTAAAAATTTCGTTCAATTAGTATGATGTTTCTTAAACAATTTACAAAATTTTTTTATTATTAAAATTCATTATATTTAACCAAGCAAAAATGTTATTTAATATTTATAATTAAGAACGAATCAACAACTTATGTAACGTTTAATTATCTACGCAATCAAACGATTAAAATTTAGTTCAGTTCATTCAGTTTAAAAAAATTTACATATTTGTGGCAAACGTATTTTTTTCTTAGCTCAATACCCTCGTGTCCAGTACCCTCGTGTCCAGTACCCCCGTGTCCAGAATCCTCGTGTCCAGTACCCTCGTGTCCTAAAATCGTTGCTTAACGCGGGCACGAATAGATACAAAAATCGTTGTTTTTTTTTTCAAAATCATTCCTAAAATAATTTTTTTAGACAATATTAAAAGTTTAACAGTTTTTTATAGTCTAAAAAACTAATTTATATAATAATCAAAACAATTGTAAAATATTAATTTATTCATAAAAGAAATAAAAATTTTGTGTGTTATTACACTAAACTTTTTTTTACAATTATCTCTTGATTATTCAATTTAGAACATTTAAAATTCATTTCAAATATTTTTTGTGTTTTAAACGAATATTTCGTGCTCTACGTTCAATCTTACCCGCGTTATTTGACTAAAACAAGCCCCGCGGGCGCGAGTTTTTATCCCGATAAACAAACAGGTGTGAACGGGCCGTTTCTGGGATCAGGTGTGAACGGGGCCTTACATTCATATTTTTAATTTCTCTAAATCTTAAAAAAGTACGGGTATTTATAATCGTAATTACCTCCATTTTCTTAAGTTAGGCACTGTTGTTAAAATTAGAGATTATAATAATTTTATGGACTTTGGGTTGTTATTTTTTATTTGTGTCATATTTACTACTGAATATTTTGACAAAAACACAATAAACTGACGAAGTTTTTTTTTAATTTTGAAGTAATAACAGTTCCTGAAAAAGTAATTTAATTTAACGTTTGCAATTTAATTTTGTTTCTTAATGTTGTTTTCTTGTCATTTATTTGTGCTACCTTGGGGAGTTTTTTTAAATGTTGTTTTCGTTAGCATATTGTTTTCTATTCTTTTGAGAGTTTACATGAGACAATAAATGGAAACTTAGCCAAAATTTAATAATCAACTATCGCCAGGGTACCAGAATTCAACTTGGCATATGATTCGGATCGGATAATACAAAATTAATTTAACAAAGTAAAACATCTTAAAGTAAAATTTTTTTGAAACTGAGATAGAACAGCTTCAAAAATTCTACATCAACTACAGTGTTGAAAATGTTGATATAGGGTATTAGGCGGTAATATGGAATATCCATCACCGGCCCACTTCAGCTATAAAAAAAATCCCACATGACCCCACCTGGTTTCTGATTTAACCCAGAATTTAAGAAGCAAAAGCTATATAGTTTCTACTTCCAAAATTTAGTCCATCAGAATAGCGGAAGCCCAGTCAAATTCAAAGTTGATCTAAAAGAGCAACACTTTGAAATCTCACATGACCTCTCCTAGAAATTGACTTAATCCAAAACTATACATGTAATGTACCAATATTTATAGTTTTAGTCCATCAAAGTGGTGAAAGCCCAGTTAATAAGAATGTGTTGTTTTATTTTTATTGTTATAATGAAGTGTGTTTGAGGGTAGAAATCCGTCTGCACTGCAGTATTACTTTGCGTTCTCACATGACCCCACCTGGAATTCGATCATACGTGAGCATGTACCGACAAGCTAGGGGTGTGGCTACCCTGGGTAAATGGCCCTTTGAAAGCTAGGAGGAGGGTCCAGGGGTGGAGTCCGTACCCCCCTAGCTTTTTAGGGGGAGGGGTTGACCCGGGGTAAGCCAGTTTGAAATCCAGAGGGGGTCCGGTTTCCAAACAAAGTCACATTATATCATTTATTTAAGCTTCTAAATTTTGACCTAAATTCATACCCGAAATTTGGCTCGGAGGTGGGGGGAGGGGGTCAATTTAGAATTCCAGAGGGGGGTAGGGTGTCAAAATTTAAAAATTTTGGGGGGAGGGGGAGCCACCCCCTAGATTTTTTCTAGGGGGGTTCCGAAATTTCGATGCTAGGGGGGTGAACCCTACCTTCCCCCCATGCTCATGTATGAATTTGATGTATTCCCCAACTTTAAATAAAGCTGTACGCCACATTTTAAGTTGAGGTCCATCAAAGTGGTGTAAGCCCAGTCCAACACAAAATAACACGTTCTTATAGTCAAAGATGAAACTAAAGTAGAACGACTTTGAATTCCCGCCTTAGCCATTTTAGACCTATTTTTACCTTATTTTCGCTTTTTTTGTCATTTTTTTCCTTTTTCCTTCTTTTTTTCTCTTTTTTTTCTCTTTTTTTCTCTTTCTCCCAGGCTTGCCCCCCGTTTTATTCCCCCCCGCTTCAAAAAAGTTGCCCCCGTGCCCCCCCGGTTTGGAACTGTCCCCCCCCCAAAAAAAAAAACCCGGAGGCAGTGCACAGGTCTGCTTACTTGTCGCTCGCTGTTTCTCAGTTTTTTTCCCTACAATGATTTGATTGGCGCTGGTTGTCATTGTAAAGCCCCTTCTAACACTATAAACCCTTATTCAGAGAACTAGTCTTTCGTGTCAAGTAAAAGTTCAGACCTGTGCACTGCCCCCTTCCCGGGGTTAAAATGGGGGGGCACGGGGGAAAACTTTTTTGAAACGGGGGGGGGGGGGCAAGCAGGGGGGAAAGAAAAAAAAGAGAAAAAAGAAAGGAAAAGGAAAAAAGGGACAAAAAAAACGAAAAAAAAGGTAAAAATAGGCCTAAAATGGCTTAAAATACATTGAAATAGGCTAAAAACTGCAAAAAATACGCGATGATGGCGTCATAATAGGTCAAAAATAGTGTCATAATTTTAGGGTACGTTTTCATTTTTGACGGAGGGGGCAAATCCTCCAATAAAGCGGGGGGCATTTCCAGACCGTGCACAGGTCTGAAAGATAGAGAAGTTTTCATATAAGTTTTGCACTACAACATTTATCTTTTATGCCTTGTTTGTTGTATTATTTTATTTTTATCCAGTAAATTAAGCTGGTTCTATAAATAATCAGCTCATGTAAGCATTTCAGTAAAGCATAAAAAGCCATTTAAAATTGTCTCTCAATGTGTCTGTAATTTCGATCCCAGTGCTAAATTCATTTGGGTCTTAGAAAAAAAACGGGGCGTTGGGCTTGGCCTCGCACAATCAAACTTTAATATATAATTGAGTGCAATACTGTTTTTTAATATAATTAATTGAAATTTAAAATAATAACAAAAATACTTGTTATGTATTCAAATATTTTTATCTAAAACTTTTCAAAATATAATGTTTTATCACTATATGTATATATGTATAATAACCAAACCACAAACAGAAAAACAAATACATGCAATTCAAACACTACAAAAATTAAGCGCATAAATAAATTTTATTTAATTTGGGTACCGTAACCTTAGCGGACTTTGTATACTTCAAGTAAGTAAACCGTGTTCACAATAATATCTAAAAACCTACTGAAATTTTTCAAAATCTAAAAATTTTTGTCGCCAATATTATATATACGTATTCCAAATATTCTTTATGTTTTCTAGAACTTCTTAACATCTATGAGAATGTGGAATGAATTTATTTTACCCGCAGAGCTATTTATCATTATATATACAGCAAGGGCGTAGCCAGGGAGGGTTATGGCATACATGGGCACGGGGGGGGGGGTTGGGAAGGTTAACCCCCCCAAATTCTGAGAAGTGGGGTCATAGGTGTCCGACCTGCCCGGACTGCCCGGACCGCCCCCCCCTGAGGACCGGTCCAGGGTACCCCTCCCCCCTAGCGCCCATTTTGGACCCTCCCCCCCCCTAAAATCCCGGTCCAGGCCGACCCCCCCCCCCTGAAGGCGTTTTTGACAATCCCCCCCCTAACAGCTGTTCCACCCCCCCCCCCCCTTATCTACTTCTATAGATTTAGGTATTTTTTTAAAATGGACCCGCCCATGAGGGGTGAAACACTCTCTTTAACAATACAAAACAATATAAAGCTGTTAGTGCACTTCAGGCTTAGGCTTAGGCTTAGGCTTAGTGTAAACCTAAGCCTAAGCCTAAGCCGTTTAAAAGTTAAAAATAACAACTTTATATTGATTTTTATTGTTAAAGTGAGTCTTTCACCCCTCATGGGCGGGTCCATGTTGGGTCCATGGGAATTACCGTTAGCCAGTATAACCCAATTTTCCGGTCATCGGAAAGAAAATACAGAATGGACTACTTTAAACATGGACGAACTACTTATTTAAACCCGTTATTTTTCAAAAACAACCCATTAAATTAATATTATTTTTTTAATAAATTTTAGACAAAGTGATAAATATAAAAAAAATATCATGATAAAACTCATAAACAACCTATATCCTGGACTATAGGCCTTAGTTTTCCTAAGCAACTTAAGAAAAACCTGAAATTGAAACGTAGGTATTTTTTTAAAATGTTATATAATTGTGATTTTTTACAAACTGGTTGGTACGTTACATTAAAAATAAAAAAAATAAAATTCAGATGTTCATTTTAAAAACAAACCGTTTTTTAAAAACGAACGGTCGGTCCGTTTTTTTAAACGACCGGTCCGTTTTTTGCACTGCCGCCGTTCGTTAAACACTTGCCCGGCAAGTTGCCGCATGCAAAATAATGAAATAAAAACAAAATACAATGATTTATTATTTATTATGTAACCGGAAAATAGAAGAAAGTTGGTCAAACTTTTACCGGAAGCAAAAAAAATCAACAAAAAGGTACTTCTTATAATATGTTAACGTTTTTAACAGGTTCCAAAAGCTTTTTTGGCAGGTCCAGGCTTTCCCCCCCCCCCTAAGTACCCCAGTCCAGGCTTCCCCCCCCCTAAGGACCCTTCAGTCCAGGCTACCCCGGGGTCAAAATTTTTCGAAAATTTGGTCCAGGCTGACCCCCCCTGCTGGGCCTAAAAAATGGTAAAAAATGGGCTGACCCCGGGGTCAAACCCCCCCCCTAGCCGTCAAGGGTCGGACACCTATGAGTGGGGTTTAACCCCCCCCCCACTCAGAAGTGGGGGGGGAGAAAAAGTTAACCCCCCCACTCCAATTTTGAAAAAATGAAGAAAAAAATGTCTTTAAAATGACTTCTAACTGCCTCCAAACTTAAGTTTTGAGGTCAAAATGAATGTTTTAAGCAGTAAAAAGCTCAAAAATGCAATAAAAAGGGCTTTTTGACCTAAAATTAGTGTTTTTAACCTATTTTTCCTTCAAAATCGAAAAACGATATGGGTAAAATGCACTCCAAAAAAAATGATATGGGTATTTTGCGTTTCTCGGATTTTAACCCCCCCCCCTAATTTGGGGTTTAACCCCCCCCCACTCCGGACCAACTTGCCCATGTATGGGTTATGGGGGTTGTAACCCCCTTCCCTTTTGGGCTGGCTGCATAGGTGTTTTTTTTTTGGGGGGGGGGCAGAGGGGTCTACACCCCCCTAGAGCCAAAATTTTGGACCCCCCCTAGAACAAATCCAGGGAGACCCCCCTCCTCCCAAAGCTCGAGCGCGGTCTGGCCTGACCCCCCCCCCCCAAAGCGAGGCTGACCCCCCTCCCCCCTGCCGACCAATTTGGAAGTATATTTTTATTTACTGTAAAAAACACGGTTTTTTAAGTAAAAAAGTGTTTCAATACATTTTTTAGGCCTAAATAGGCGGTTTTAGATCCATGTCCATGGGGGTCCGGACCCCCCTGGACCTCCCCCCCCCCTAAAAATTTTGGCCTTCCACCCGGGGGTGAAAGGTGGACCTGCCTAGCGGACCCGACCAAAAACACCTCTGGCCTGGCTGAGGTAAAAATTTGGGGTTCTTAAGAGAACAAATTTTAAAAAATTTTCCGGCGCTTCGCTCCGCTCAGCGCTCGACACTTATATAACTTTTTACAACTTGTTTGTAAGTGGTTTTTAATGAATTTCAAAGACAATTTTTAAAAAATTTTTCGTGCTGTCGCACGATTTTTAATGTTATACCTTTTTAAACCTAAAATTTTTCAAGTTTAACTTAAAAAAAACATTGCAAATAACAGAAAAGAAACACTTAGCGCGAAGCGGAAAAAATTTTTTACCCTTTTTAATGTATTTTTTACGGTATTTTGAAAATTTGGAGTACAACCCCCTACAACTCCCCCTTTCGAAAAATTTGTATGGAGTACAACCCCCCTTTCCGAAATCCTGACTACGCCCGTGATATATAGGTTTCTTCAATTATTCAGTTATATTTTGAAATAACTTTAGGTATCATGATGTTGCAATATTGCAGTAAATATAATATGTAGTGAATTAATTATATAA